>PVIH01000875.1:193420-285628 GCA_004025045.1 Sigmodon hispidus | reverse complement strand
TCTGGGGGCGTGGTCAGGGAGGAGCCCCGCCTAGAATCCCCAGTGAGGGACTGGGGGCGTGGTCAGGGTGGAGCCCCGCCCAGAATCCCTAGTGAGGGGCTGGGGGCGTGGTCAGGGTGGAGCCCCGCCTAGAATCCCCAGTGAGGGTATGGGGGCGTGGTCAGGGGATGGAGCCCCGCCTAGAATCCCTAGTGAGGGTCTGGGGGCGTGGTCAGGGTGGAGCCCCGCCTAGAATCTCCAGTGAGGGTCTGGGGGCGTGGTCAGGGAGGAGCCCCGCCTAGAATCCCCAGTGAGGGACTGGGGCGTGGTCAGGGTGGAGCCCCGCCTAGAATCCCTAGTGAGGGGCTGGGGGCGTGGTCAGGGTGGAGCCCCGCCTAGAATTCCCCAGTGAGGATCTGAGGGTGTGGTCAGGGGATGGAGCCCCTCCAAGAATCCCTAGTGAGGGGTTGAGGTGTGGCTCAGGAGTAGAGCCAGGCAGCAGTCACAGCCTTTAATCTCAGCACTGGGAGGCAAGGCAAGTGGTATCTGAGTTTGAGGCCAGTCTGGGCTACAGAGATAGTTCAAGGACAACCAGGGCTACACAAACCTGCCTCAAAACAAAACCCCAACAAACAAAAATAAAGAGATATTTACACTAAATTCAATGGCTACATCCTTTTATGTATTATGGGTATCTGTTTGGATTTTAATGCAGAAATTGGAGGTGAATGCACACGTCAATTTTGGAGGCAGAAAATGGAGGCTCCAGGAGGGTGGAGCACCTTACTACAGTGTGGAGACATTGTTGGTGCTGGAAAAGGCCATGAACTGAAACATCCCAAGCCCAGGCTCTTGTCCCTGGAACTCCAGCTACTTTGTTGCTTGGTATTAGACAAAACAAAACAAGCCAGTGGCCAAATGGCTTGCCTCTCAAGAATACAGTGTTGCCAGGATCCGACACCATCACATAACCTGCAGCAGGGCCTCTGCCTGTGCATGTCACATGTCTGTTCCCATGTGCTGGGTGCTGGCTGCAGGCAGGCTGTTGACTCAGCCCTGGATCTAAGCTGTCTTTGTAAGGGGTGGGGATCTGTTCTCTAAGGGTGGCTGTACCAATGCCCTGCCCCCCACATCCCACTCACGGTCTCTCCCTGGAGCATTCTGCCAGTTCCTCACCCTGATCTTAGGCTACAACATAGCTAAGTCTTGTTTTTCTGTGTCCTGGTGGCAGCCAGTCTAGTGTCCCTGGCTTGGTTTGAGTCCTCTGCAGCTGTGGGGATGGGAGATGGAGGGTTCTAGAAATGACTATTGTATGGGATGTGGGGCAGGGATACTAAGTCCCAGCCCAAGTCATGCCTTGCACTGTGGAGTGTGTGTGTGAGAGGGTGTGTGAGTGTAAGAGTGTGTGTGTGTGTGTGTGTGTGTGTATAGGGGAGGTGTTAGCCAGGGCCACTCCATTTTTGCAAAACTGTGACAATTCCCTGGCAGCAATTTAGTTTCCCAGCTCCAGGGACTTGTTTTATATTCCTGCCCTTTTTACCCTTAAGCTGATTCAGACATCCAGAAGGCCATCTCTAGCACGTACCATGGGCTGCTCCTCAGTCTTATGACTTAGAACCTCCCCCCTCCAGCTTCTAAGGAGGGCCCAGACTCTGCCACGTGTCCCTGGTCTCTCCTCTGAGCCCTATTGTACTGCTGTCTTGTCTGTCTATGGAGTCACTAACTCTTAATAACTCTCTCACCTAGAAAAAAACAACCCACCCTCAAACTCTGTCTGGTTTTACGTCTTCTGCAGCAAGAACATACCCTACCAAAAACAATGTATGAAAGAACGAGGCTTATTGTGGCTTAGAATTCCAGGTTATAGTTCAGCAGTTGTGGAGAAATCAGATAGGAGCTGGTCACGTGACACCCAGAGTCGCGCAGAGAAATGAACGGCTGCATGCTCTCCTGTCTGCTTGCTCATTCTTAGCTCTTTTCTCCGCTCTCACAAAGATTAGAAGCCCTGCCTAGGGAATGGTGCTGCCCACTGAAGAGAGTAAACTTAGCTCAGGAAATGCCATTTTGTATTCTAGTAGCCACAGAGATAAATAGAGTTCAGTTCCACATTCCTGGCAGGGGCTTGCCCAGTTCTAGGAGAGAATGAGCTGGACACCTGGATGATCCAGGTGGGGTCCAGGACTAAAAGGAGTCTTCCATTTGAGAGAACTATGCAGAACTAAAGCAGACAGAGCCCTGAGAAAGAGTCCCTCACCCAGTTCCCAGAGACCATAGCTAGAGACTGCTGTTCACAGAGGGGCAGCATGACCTCAGTTCCAACTGCAGAATCTATACCACCCTGACCCTGCTATCTGAGCACCAAATGCTCTAGTCAAAATACACCACCATCATTCCTGGGCCCAGATTCAAGGAGAAATCCCCCAGATTAGCTGTCAGCACACAACCTTGCACTAGAGTAACCCCAAATTGTGTTTTTTCCCTTTAAAAGTGGCTGTTAAGCTCCCCTCAGGGGCCCCTCCTGATGTTGCTATGGCAAGAGCTGGACTGGATTCCCTGCCATGGCTTGTATTTACATCAATAAACCTTGCTGTTGCATTCTGCTACATCCTTGTCTCTGGTGGTCTCTCTGGGGTTGCGACTTTGGACATAACATCCACCATGGGCTGGGGTTTCCTCCATCAGTTAGTGCAATTGAGGCAATCCCCAAGCCCAACCCAATATAGACAATCCCCTACAGAGCCTCTCCTTATTGGTGATTTTAGGTTGTGTCATTAAGTTGACAGTGAGTGTGATCTTCACATACCCAGAGCTGGAAGGCCATGGTGTATCGTCTGGCCTGGTCCAGGGGTGTTTGGAGTAGAAGGCTTCTCAGAGATGAGAAGGGAGTTGTGCAGAGCTGCATTGCCTCCTCAGACTCCTCCTGAGACACCAGCCTGTGATTCCACTGCTCTTGCCATGGGAAGAGGTGGCCTTACTGGGGCTGCTCATAAGATGGCAGTGCTGTGTATCACAGAGTAGGGCAGACCAGGACCTCACAGATCTTCCTGACGCCAGGTGTGCACAGCTGAAGGCGTGGGAGGTGAGTCTTCCGCTTTCTCTTCCCATAGGGAGATGGAGTAGAGTTTTCAGCCAAACCAAGAGAAGCTCTGGGCTCCGTTCCTATCATCACACAAACTGAGTTGGTGACACACATCAGTCATATCAGCACTCAGAAGGTGGAGTCAGGAGAATCAGGAGTTCAAGGTCATCCTCAGCTACATGAAGAGTTGAGACTAGCCTAGGCTACAGAACCAGTCCTTGAAAACAGAAGCTTGCTGAGTGTGATGGCACACACTGTTAATCCCAGGATTTGGGAGGCAGATCTCTGAATTCAAGGCCAACCTGGACTACTTAAAGATTTCCAGGCTAGCCAGAACAAGACCTTATGTCATAGCATCCAAAAATTTATGCATGTATGTTTCTGGATTGCTTTGATACATGCTTGGGGTCATATATGGGATCAGTGTATGTGTCTGAACCTCCATCTATGTCCAGTAGTTTGGTATTATTGTAAAAGTTGTATATGAGCAGGGGGTGGGGTCTGTCACCTCCTGATATCATCAGGCCAGGTAAGGTAGGGGTTGTCAGCTGGTGCCAGCTCTGTTAGGGTGGCCCACACCAAAGACATCCCTAGGTCTGCTACTCCTCTCTTGAGCAAACTTGCCTTCTTCCTCCCCTCCCCTCCCCTCCCCTCCCCTCCTTTTCTTTTTATATAATCCATGCTGGCCTTGAACTCCTAATCCATGTTCTTGGATGACAGAGAGACTACATGAAATTTGTGGGGTGCTGGGGTTGGAAGTTTGGGCTTTATACAAGCTAGGCCAGCCCTCTGTCAACTAAGCCATGCCCCAGCCTCAGTTTCCTCGAAGATTGGTAGAACCAGGCAGCATGAACTCAGCATCTGTAGCCCTGACTCCTTCTCTGGCCTTGGGGATGAGGCGACAGATAAAGAAGCTTTCCCAGTCTAGCCTCTGTTCCTCAAGAAGGGTGCTCTGGTCACCATTGTGTTTCCAGTGTCTATGTATGAAGGGGGATGGTGGCTTATGGCCATTGTGTTAGGCACTTGTCTAGTCACTGGGAGGAGGGGGGTTATCTTGGAGCACAGACTAGTGCATCATGGTTTTCTCCTCCTCCTCCTGCTCCTCCTCCTCTTCCTTCTCCTCCTTCCTATGTTTGAGACAGGGTCTCACTGTGTAGCCCTGGCTGTCCTGGAACTCACAGAGATTGGTCTGCCTCTGCCCCCTCATCAGAGGTGTGTGCCACCATGCCTGGCTATGATTTTCTTCTTATTCAGTCCTGAACCACACATTCGTGGGTGGACTTTTTCAAGAATGTAACCAGATAGAGAAGGCATCAATGGGCCAAAACAAAACCAAAAATAAACAAAACAAACAAAATAATCCCAGCTTTTGGGAGGCAGAGGCCAATCTATCTACAAAATGAGTTCCAGGACAGCCAAAGCTACATAGTAAGACCCTGCTTTAAAACATTCAAAGGGTCTGGAGAGAAGGCTCAGCAGTTAAGAGCACTTAATCTTGCAGAGGACCAGGGTTCAGTTTACCTTATCCACACAGTGGCTCACAGCTGTCTGTAACATCACTCCACGGGATCTGTTGCCCTCTTCTGGCTTCCATGGGCACTGCACACAAGTCATGCACAGATTGTACATGCAGATAAAATACATAAATAAATAAAACATTAAAAATGTTAACTCAAAAAAGAAAGAGAAACAGAAACAATGACACCCAGGCTCAGTTTGGTGACCCAATGAGCTAATTAGGATTTTTGGCGTTCTAGTCAGGGTTTCTATTCCTGGGATGAAAACACCCTGATCGAAGCAAGTTAGAGAGAAATGGGTCTCTTTGGTTTACACTTGCAGATCATAGCCCATCATTAAAAGAAGTTATGACAGGAACTCACACAGAGCAGGAACCTGGAGGCAGGAGCTGATGCAGAGGCCATGGAGGGTGACTTGCTTACACTGACTTGCTCAGTCTGCTTTCTTATAAAACCCAGGACCAGCAGGCCAGGAGTGGTACCACCCACTGTGGGCTGGGCCCCTCCTGTCAGTCACTAATTAAGAGATGGCTCATGAGTTAAGAACACTGACTGCGGGGCTGGAGAGATGGCTCAGCGGTTAAGAGCACCGTCTGCTCTTTCAGAGGACCCGGGTTCGATTCCCAGCACCCACATGGCAGCTAACAACTGTCTGTAGTTCCAGTTCCAGGCAAACACCAAGGCAAATAAATAAATAAATAAATAAATAAATAAATAAATAAAAGTGTTTTTTTTAAAAAAAAAAAAAAAACAAAAAACAAACAAAAAAAAAGAACACTGACTGTTCTTCCGGAGGACCTGCGTTCGATTCCCAGCATCCACATGGCAGCTGACAACTGTCTGTAATTCCAAGATCTGACACCCTTACACAGTTGTACATGCAGGTAAAACACCAATTCACATGGAATAAAAATGAATATTTTAAAAAAGAAGAAATTGCCCTATAGGTTTGTCTAAAGATCTTATGGAAGGGGCTGCAGAGATGGCTCAGAGGTTAAGAGCACTGACTGTTCTTCCAAAGGTCCTGAGTTCAATTCTCAGCAAAACCACATGGTGGCTCACAACCATCTATGATGAGATCTGGTGCCCTCTTCTGTAAAACTGTATGCATAATAAATAAATAAATATTAAAAAAATCTTACAGAGGCCTTTTCTTCCTCCCCTCAGATACTCTGGCTTGTATCAAGTTGACATACTTGGGAAAGGGTTGTTTAAAGTAGTGCGGGTGACTCAGACAGAATTAATTGCCTCCATTGGAATGTCCTATGGGCAGACCTGTGGGGCATTTTCTTGATTGCTGATTGCTAAGGGGGTCCAGCCCACTGTGAGCAGTGCCATCCTGAGGCAGGTGGTCCTGGGCTTCCTAAGAAGACAGACTGAACCCTCAGTAGGGAGTGAGTGCTTTCATTCCCGACATGGTCTTTTTTTTTCAGGTTTGCTTCCAGGTTCCTTCCACTTCATCCCTGAAGGGTGGACCATGAGCGGTAAGATGAAAAACTGCTTTCCTATCCAAGTTACTGTTGGTCAAACAGACTAGAGCTGATATGCAATACCCAGTCTGGGAGACAGGTACTCACCCGTGCCTGCCAGCACGGCGGCTGGAAGCCACACACCTGTAGATCCCTTTATCTCCATTGACACAAACGCACATTGAGCCCCACAGGGATGGACAGGTATGCAGTTCAAGTGCACACGCTGAGGCAGGAAGCCTCCACATCCTTCTCACCCCTTTAGATTTGGGGATCAGGGAGTGGGCCTAAAGGTTGGGCCATGTCCAGATGTGATGATCTCCTGAACTGGGGGTGGGGGCTGAAAAATGGCTAAGAGAGCTTGCTGCTCTTTCCGGGACCAGACTCCAGCACCCAGCACCCAGCTCACAATCACCATTTACGCCAGGTGATCTGAGCTTCTCTTCTGGCCTCCCCGAACATCACAGCATCCACTCCCAGACAACACTTACACATACATAAAAACAAACGAAATCTTAAAGAGAATAAGATGGATGGGTGTGTCCAGCATCTGGAAGGAACAGAAGGAGGAGCTTCCGAAGACTGCCCTGCGGTTAGCCGGTTCCAGGTGGATTTAGGAGCAAGCCTTCTCTGAGGAAAGGCCGGTCCTTTCTCATCTAGGTGGTTACTTAGAGTCGAGTGTTACCAAGCAGCCACAACTGAGGGCTGCAGAGAGGCCTGGAAGAAAGACAGGTGGATTAGCGAGAATGATGGGGATGTAGGAAAGACGAGGGCGGGCCCTGGGATGCTGAAGGAGAAATGGGTGAAGCCTCAAGCCATGGGGAAATGACCCGAAGAAACCTGCCTTCAGAGATTGGCAGGGGAGTGGGCGTGACTGGGAGCTGAACTGGGTCTGCCTGGGAAGCTAAAGCCAGGAAAGTAGGTAGGGCTAGGAGAATGAATGAAGTGGGAACCCAGAACCTGAGCTGGCTGATGGCTGGGGAGGTGGGCGGGGCTTCGGGAGAAGGGTCCTTAGAGGGAGAAGGGAAGTGGTAGGGACGTGGAAGGAGTCAAGGGAATGGGCAGGGACCGGGAGTTTGACTTCTGGGACTTGTCTGGGACTCTACAGTGGCATCCTTGGGCTCTGACCACTTTCGTGTTTGCGAAGCTGGCACTGTTGGAGCGACAGGGACCCGCCTCTCCTCCAACATTCTCGTTGACGGCATCCTGGGGTTATCCAGACTTCTCTGGAGTCTGGTCCTCGGCTGGGGTCCTCATGGCTTCCAGGTTCTGGTGTGACATCCCCCCTCCTCCAGGATGCTGAGCAGACCATGAGCATTCTTCACTCCTGCAACCGCTGTAACCCTGGGCTGAGGCTTCAGTCCACCAGAGGGCGCGCGTGTCCCGCTCTGTGAGCTAAGGCTGAGCAAGGAAGGGGTTCCGGTCTACAGACTAGGGGACTGTCTGGATGTCTTATTAGAAAACTGGTTTTGTTTGTTTGTTTTTAATTTTTTAAAAGATAGAATCTCTCACTGGTCTGGGGCTCAGCTTTTGTCTAGAGTGGCTTGACAGTGAGTTCCAGTGTCCACTTTCTCAGAGCTGAGATTACAAGCATTTGCCTTTAAAAAGCATAAAACAAACAAAAAACAAAAAACAAAAAACAACACCCCCCAAAAAAACCAAAAAACAAAAGCAGGGGATGGAGCTCGAGCTCAGGTCCTTATGTGGCTGAGCTATATCCCCAGCATTTAAAGCGTTTTAAAATTTATCTATACTTACGTGATGTGTGTGTGTGTGTGTGTGTGTGTGTGTGTGTGTGTGTGTGTCTGAGGGTGAGTGCTTGTGAGTGCAATGCCTATGGAGGCCAGAACAGTGTGTCAGATGCCCTTGGGTCTGGAGTTACAGGAGGTAGTGAGCCACCCAGTGGGTGCGGGGGATTTAACATCAGTCTCTGAGAGATCAGGGACTGGGCATGCTCTTAACTGCTCAACCATCAACCAAGGGCTCTTCTTTCTTCTGTCTGTCTGTCTGTCTGTCTGTCTGTCTGTCTGTCTGTCTCCCTCCCTCTGTCTTTCTGTGTGAGACAGGGGTTGTCTCTGTAGCCTCTGCTAGCCTGAAACCATGTAGCTTATGCTGGTCTCAAACTTCCTCAGCTTCCCAGATGCTCAGATGACAGATCTGAGCAAACACACCTCACCTGTCCTGTTCTCAGTGTGTCTCATGATATTCTTTCACCGTGTGTGTGTGTGTGTGTGTGTGTGTGTGTGTGTGTGTGAGTGTGACTGGGGTATTTGTGGCTGCTGGGAGTGTCTGTCCTATGTCCTGACTGGGGGTGTTCTGTGTCTAGCTCTGGCTGTTTGACCGCTGTTTCCCCCTGGCAGCACTGGAGAGTACCTTCCAGACAGTGGCCAGGCTGGGATTTCCTTCCTACCCAGCTTGGCTGATTTCCCATCACTGAGCTAGCCCTGCCTCTCTGAGGGGTACCCAGCCTGCCCAGCACCCACCCCCATCTTTCTCAGGGAAACACCTATTGCTGACGCTAAATTTTCCCTTCTTCCAGACAGCTGTGGCCACTTTTTCTTTCTTAGTGGGTGCCTAGTTGACCACAAATTATTAACAATTAAAAGGAAGAAGGAGGAGGAGGAAGGGGGAGGGGAGGGGAGGGGGAGGGGAAGGAGAAACTCTAAGAATTAAACTTTGTACACATGGAAATGCAAGACAGTGCCACACCATGGCCTCCAGTGTCTGCAGACCACAGGGTGTGCACAAAGGCATTGCAGACTCCTCTCCACACTGTGCAGGCAGCGTCCTGAGAAACCTTTTGTTTGCTCAGCCCGGAGAGCACCATGTCATGGTGTTTCAAAGACATGAACTAATTGTTTTGCTCCCTCATGACTGCTGAGCTCATGTCACCAACATTAATTTGGCCAACCCTCCTGAAGACTGGGGAGATCATTCCCTTCTATGTACTTTTTGCTGCTTCTGACCTTTCCCCATTTGGTTAGTTGAGGGGGTTCCCTGTAGCCCAGGCTAGCCTCCATCTGGACTTGTAACTATTCTAGTGGAAGCCCAGACCCCGGCACCCTGGCATCCATGTACGTAGAGTTTGGAACGTTCTGGAGGAAGCCTCACCTCTCTCTGCCCAGACCCTGCCCCTCTGAGACTCCCACCAAACACAGCTCCTCCCCTATCCATGTTTGAGACCACTCCCATAGGGTGTTTAAACTGCACCCCAGAAAACAAACATGTCAGTTTTCGGTCTCCCTTTTCCATCTCCTCTCTGGGAAAATCATCTAAGAACGCTGTCCCCATTAAACCACATTAAACCAGGGCTTTTTCTAATTCAGTCTAATTTGGATTGTCACATTGGCAGACAGGCTTCTCAGTGTGCAGAAACTTCAGTAACCAAGGCTGATCTTGAACTTCTGATTCCCTGCCTTCACCTCCAGAGTGCTGGATCCGTGTAGTTCACTCCAAACACCGGTTTTCCTGTCCGCAGGCAGGGCTGTGTACTGGATTTCAATGGTTCACACTCCACACGAAGTCACAGACACATGCTAGACTGTCAGTGGCAAGGTCGGCTGTAGTTTCTGAGTGCTTGCTGTATGTCTGGCAAAGTTCAGACTCCCCCCACTGTGGCTAGCTTGCTTTGTGAAATAGTAATGGGTGTTAATTTCACGTCACAGGTTGGGGAACTGAGGTACCAAGAGCTGAAGGAATTTGCTCAGGAGGTGGGGCTGGAATTTGAACCTGCTCTATGTAGCTTCCATGTACCCACCATGGGAAGCCTGGCTGGTGGCTGAGCCTGTAAACTCAGCACACAGGAGGTGGAGGCAGCAGGATGATAGGAAAATCTTTGACTCAACAAGATAAAACACAACAGCAAGAAGTTGACTTTCACTGAGCATGGCTGCAGCCGCCACCTGCTATCCGAGCCATTTGGAACACTAAGGCAGGGGGATCGCATGGACCTAGGACTTGGAAGCCAGCCTGAGTGACTTAAGGAGACCCTGTAACAAAAAACAAAGCAAAATTTTAAGAAAGTTGACACTAAGTGGTGTATGGCAGTGCACACTTATCCCAAGTTCTCAGAGGCTGAGACATGAAGACTACAAAGTTTGGCAGTGATATATCTAGAATCTGTCTAGAATCCCGCAGTGAGAGACTGGGGGCGTGGCCATGGGTGGAGCTTTTGCCTAGCTTGTGTGCGATGACTTTGGGTGACCATGGGGAAAAAATGAGATCCTGCATTAGAAACCTTCCCATAGAAACCTGTTTTTTTCCCTCGAAAATACTAATGTATATATCCCTGGGGACTAGCCTGTTGAGCAAACCTCAGAGGTGGGAGAGGGGCCTCGAGGCAGACATTGTAGTGCAGGTCTGTCTAACCGCTTTCCTCCTTTGAGCTCTCCCAGGATGTGCCGGGGTGGGCAGGCTCTCCCCGTGCCGGTGAGAAGAGCGGAGGTGTGGGCTGCACCACAGTGGGGCCCTGGCAGCAGGGTAAAACTCAGAAGGGCACAATGGGCAGAGCTCATCGCCAGCCAGCAGGGCTGCGGGCCGGGTTTTCCCCTAGGCCAGGCACACTATCTGCTTTCCTGGGAAGGGAGGTCCAGAGCTCTGTGAAGGCACACTGCTCAGAATAGTCCCTGGGTCTGTTACAGGTCAACTTGCTTCATATTTTAGAGGGGGTCTCTGGACCTGTGTGGTGTGTGGGCTGATACCCGCTTAGGTAGGAAGCAGGGAGTGGTCATCTTCATCTAAGTTGGTGGTGACGTAGCCTCTCATTCCAGCCCTTGGGAGGTGGAAGCAGGAGGAAGGGAGGTGGAAGTCCTTGGTTAGGACCAGGCCAGCCTCGGCTACATGAGACCCTATCTCAAACAATATTGAGGAAGAGGGAGGGTATCAATGAGAGTGAGGGGGACAAGAGGAGATTATGGGGTGTGGGTGGGGAGATGGTGCCATGGCTGACAGTGCTTTTGCACTGGGTATGTTCCTTGTACCCACATGGTGGCTCACAACCATCCTAACTACAGTTCGAGGGGATGTGACCCCCCCATCTTCCCATGAGCACTTGGTCTGCACATTGGTGCATGTGTGCAGGCAAAACACTTATAAACTTAAAATATATAAATATAAAAACACTGAAACAGAAACCTTCAAGTTAAAAATGTGAAAGGGTAATGGCTGAATATGAAATCAAAATAAATTATATACAGAAATGAAGTTGTCCAAATGGGACCTATTGCTACATATAGATAATATGTATCTATTAAAATTGACAAAACAACCAACAGCTTTCCTCTGCTAAGAATGTATTCTGTGCTCAGCACCACACACACCAGCTTCCTCAGAATTCTCAGAGATTTCCCATTATCTACCACATTCTTGTGGTGCTGGGATGGAATCCACACAGCTGCTTGCCCGACTCTCAGGCCCTGTACTTGCATGCAGTACCTGAGTGTGATGTGTACAAGCTGACAGGCACCTCAGCACATCTAGCATTGCAAGGCCCATGCTGTTTGCTGCAGCAGATTCTGGAGCTGCACTTGCTTCACCCACAGAATCAGCACCAGACTTTCTCCATAAACCTCCTTTCCCCTTTTTATCCATCCATCCATTAATCCATCTACTCATCCATTCATCTATCCACTAGTCACTCTCCCCACATATTCACTCACCTACCACCCAGTCACCCATCCACCCACAGCCCACTTATCTATCCATCCACCCACACATTCACTCACCCATCCCTGTTCCTTCCTTCTTTTTCTCTTTCCCATCTTTTCATCCTTCCTCCTACAAAGATCATGGGACTCCTCCTTGCTGCATATGCTGTGGGTACTTGTGGGTGTCCAGTGCTGCTGAGGGTGCCACACATCAACAAGGGTAGGGGGCAGTGGTAAGTGAAGAAGGTAATTAATAAACAGAGGCAGTCACGGTGGGTGGTAAAGGTCACCAGTGGAAAGTTCCCATGGAGCTAGGGGTGGCAACACACACTTTTCATCCTGCACACACTCTTGGAGGCTGAGAAACAGAAACAAAACAAAGAGCTAAAACGAAGTGATAAAACAAAAGCAAAGACCTTATTGGGGTGGTTCAACGTAGGCCTCTGAGGGTGGGGTTCTGCTGTCTGCGCTATTGGCGCTGATTTCCTCCCGGTCCTGGATGACAGTTTAGGCAATACTTGGCTGTGGGCTGTGGTTATAATTTTGAACAGATTGACCCAGGGCCTGAGAGATTGGCGGAAGCTGTTCAGTTGTTGAGATATTAAATCTTTCTTCTTCGAAGTCAGGTTCTCTGGAGTAGTTTTTTGGTTTTGGGATCCTGCATGGTAGGGCGGGGGCTGGCTGGACAGCAGGTTGTGTGTATGTGTGTGTGTAGTTCAATATTCAGGGACTAGGGGTGTAGCCCATTTTGGCACTTGCCTAGCATCCATGAAGCCCTAGGTTCCATCCCTAGCACTTCACAAACCAGGCATGGTGGCACAGACCTGTCTGCCACTAGCAGTCTGGAGGAGGAGGAAGGGGAGTCCATTTATCCTTGACTACATAGGGAATTTCAGGCTAGCCTTGGCTACATGAGATCCTGTGTCAAAAAACAAACTAATTTCAATATTAAAGTTTCTTTCCTTTTTTTTTTTTGTGTGTGTGTGTGTGTGTGTGTGTGTGTGGTTCCCATTATATAACCGTGGTTGACCCTCCCTCATTATGTAGTACAGGCTGGCCTTGAACTCACAGAGATCTATCTGCCTTCTGTGTGCCATGCAAATCCCATTTTTAAAAATTGTTTTGTTTTGAGGCAGTATTTCTCCAGGTGGTGCAAGGAGGTTTTGAACCTCTAAACTTCCAGCCTCAGCTTTCTAAAAGGTACAGAGGTACAAACCACTAAGCACAGCTTGCTCTAAATTGTATGAATTCTCCCTGCCCCGTGTGTGTGTGTGTGTGTGTGTGTGTGTGTGTGTGTGTGTGTGTTCTGTACAGAAAGTCCACCAGTTTTCCAGTCTTGCTGGAAGAATATAGGCGCTTTAGGGCTCTGCAGGAGAGAAAGGTAACCTAGCTGAGTCAAGATGGTGATTCCACTTCTTTGGTGATGAATCTTCGGGGTAGAAGCCTTTGCACAGTGGTTTGGAAGACATTAGAGTCAGAGACAGCAAAGGTCTCCATCCATCATTTTTATTCACTGTGATGACAAGTGAGATATAACTGAGGGTGAGATGATGTCCTCACTACACGGCAGAGCTGGGAATGGGGAGAATATTCCCAGACAGAGAGGGGTCCTTATGTGCAAGAGTCACGTAGGTGTGGACTGTTCTGAGTAGGCTGGAGTATGATTGATTGTGTGTGAAGATCACAGCTTTCACAGCTGAATCACTTCGGGTGCAGCCACTGGGTGGAGCCTCCTATTTCTAGATCAACCCAGGGCTTTGCATCTTGTTTATGTCCTGCTGTAGTCTCAGCTGAGGTTTTCTATAGTTCCCCAGTGAAGCTGCTGAAGGATCAAATGGAAGGAAGGAGTGGATGGCATTTCCAGAGGGGACTCCTGAGTCTCTCATGCTGGGGTAGGAAACTCAGTGGGTTCTCTCTCCAGTATGAAGCAAATTTATCCTTGGCTACAAAGGGACTACATAGGCTGGGGCTCAGTTGGTAGAGCCATGGCTTGAGTTCTTCTGGTGTAAGGCTGGTCTGTGCCTGCATCCCAACAGTTAGGAAGTCAGAAGTTCAGTCATCCTAGGCTGTCTTGTGAGTTTGAGGATGGTCTGTGGCCTCATCCTCTGCCAAAACAAAACTCCTCATTTCATATGTGTTTCTTGTAGTTGGGAGCTGAGGTAACCGATCTGCTCCCTATTAGTTTGGGTATATTAGGCCTTGAAATTTTTTAAATTACATTTTTCCCTTTCCTTTCTTTTTTTTGTGTATTTGTTTTTATTTTTTGCTTTGTTTGTTTGAGTCCTGGAATTTACTTTGTAGACCAACCTCAAACTCAGAGATCCACTTGCCTCTGCTCCTCAAGCGGTGGGATTAAAGGTAAGTACCACCACAGCAGACAAAACCATATTTTCTTACTGTGTGTATGTAGTGGTCAAAGGACATTTGCAGGACACTTCTGAGGTGTCAGTTCTACCGGAAACCAGGTGGGTCCCAAGGCCTTAACTCAGGATCTCAGGCAGGTGGTCACATCATTATCTGCCTATCTTCTCAGGCATCAAGACATTGAGGAGTCTTCCCCAGGGCTCGGCCCAACACCTCTCATTTCCTCTTTTGGGGGCCTTCTCTGATGTTCCTGCCTCCCCTCCACCTCCACCTTAGGCAAGAGCAGTGAAAGAATGGGAAATGGAAAATATGTCCGCGGTCTGGGGGGGATTTCTCTTTCTGGACTCTCCAGCCTTCTGCTTCTGGGGTCCTAAGAGGCTACTAACAGGAAGCCTTAAGAAGGTGGGTGGAGACAAGGCAGGAAAGGCCCAAGGGTCCTGGGGGGGAAGAGGCTGATTGGGGGTGCTCAGCAAGGCTCTTTCATTTCTCTGCGCGGGGAGGGGCAAAGAGTCTCGGATGTCCCTACAGTCCTCTGAAAAAGCCCTGGATTTAGGGGAGCCTTGGGGCGCCCCGGGGACGGGGAGCTAGGGGCTAGAAGAAAGAGAGACAGGGAGACAAACGGAGATCGGAGAGTCAGAGACAGAAAAACGGAACTGAAGAGCCAAAGATTGAGACACTGAAGGCAGAGCAGTCCCAGTTTGCGCGCCTCCTGCATCCAGACCTCAGGGCAGGGAAAAGGAAGGAGACGGATAGCGGTTTCAAGAAAGGATAGGGAGGGAGCGGACCCCGGCATCGCATGATCCCCTGCCATACACAGCTTAAACGTGTCAGGGTTTAAAAAAGAAGCACACACGCGCACGGAAAAGAAAAAAAGGAGGAGGAATAGAAGAAGAAGAAAAATGGGGCGGGCATTGGGCCTGGACACTGGGAGGAGGAGGAGGAGGAGGGCGAGGAGGAGGAGAGAAAGAGAAAGTTCCCGGAGTCAAGGGGCGGAGCGAGGAGCCCGGGAACCCCAAGGCGGTCTTTCTCCCCAAGCCACCCAAGACAACTCCGCCTACAGTCCATAAAGCTCCGACTCAGAGAGGTAGAGAAGCACTGCCTGACCGTGGCCATGGACCAGAAGAGCACGCTGCCTGAGGAAGCCGTGGACGCCAGGCATCTCTCGGGTATTGTGCGCCCCGCGGATACTGCGCTCCCTGCGGTTGCTGCCCTCTCCTCGGATGCTGCGCTCCTCAAAGATACGGTGCATCCAGTGGATGCTGAGCACTCTGAGGATGCTGTATCCCGCACGGTTAATGTTCAGGACCCCGAGGCCGCTTGGCCGCCCGCCCCTCACTCGTGTTCCCGCTGCCGGCGGCTCTACTGGGCAGGAGCCTTGATGCTGCTGCTTGGGGCGGTCAGTGTCCCAATCGCCTTCTTTACCCGTACCCCGACCCCATCAGCAGCGCTCTCAGTGAAGACTTCAAACCCGACTGTCACCCTTGTTAACGGAACTGGCTGCCTCAAGACTATAGGGCAGGTGAGACACTCCCCATCCCTAGGGAACTCATTTCTTACCTTCTAAAAGCATCGACGTGAGGACTCCCCTCCCGCCACGCGCGCCCGAGCTACCACGCTTGAAGCGCCCCTTCTCATTTCCACACTCAGAGGACATTCCTTTGCGTCTTAGCCCTCTGAAGTTCAATGTAGACATCAGACTCGGGGGAGGAAGGTGCACTGTCTCGTTAGATCTCGCTCTATCCAAAGTTGAAAGACACCCTAATGTGCCCCGGGCCCTATGAATTCCCACCTGCCCTCTAGGATGTAGAGGAGGCTTTATTTTTATTCTTTCTTTTCCAGGAGTCTCCCGTGTTCGCCAAGCTACAGGCTAAAAACCGTAAGTGCGCCTAATGTATCCCCAGCGGGTCCTGCTGGGAGGTTGGACAAAGGGCTATGGTGCTATCCAGTCCGTCCCTCTCCTTCACCTCTTCAGCTGTCACAGCGTCAACTTGTCACCCTTGTGATCTCATCTGGGTCCTCTGAGAATTGGGACTTCTCACTCCCCGCCTGGCTCCGGAGATCTCCCACCCTGCCTCCCTTCCTTCCATGTAGCCCAGGCTTCCCTCAAATTTATTTTATAGCTGAGGCTGGCCATCCTCTTACCCTGATGAACCCAGGGCTTCAGGCGAGCACTGTGCACTCTAGTCCCTCCCCGCTAAGTGCCCGACCTTCTTCCCTCACTGCCTGCACTCCTGGACTCCTCCCTCCCTGCAGGCTTCCTCAGTTTCCTCATTTCCCCCTCCTCCCCATCTCTCCCTCTGCTGACCCTCCCCCAGTCTCTCTCAACACTGCTCTTTGCTCCTTCACCCTCACTTCCTCACCTTCCCACTTGGGGCTCTCCTTACTCACCTCCTCCCGGAGCTCACCTGCATCTGCACCCTAGACCTCTCTTCCTCCACATCTACTTTCTTGGATTATATCTAGGTGGGCTCTCTTCCTCCTTTCCTCAGTTCCTCAGTTCTGTCTCCTTCCCTCGTTCCACTCCCATAGTCCCGCGTCTCCACACCAACTTCCCTCAGCATCTCACTGTTCTTTTTCTAGAAGCCTTGCTGAGCAACAGGACCCTGAGTTGGCACAGCCAAGATGGAGCTGGGAGCTCGCACCTGTCCCAGTACCTGAAGTACGATGAGGAAAAGCAGGAACTGGTGGTCCACAAAGCTGGGCTCTACTATGTGATTTTGCAGCTGAACCTCAGTCCAGTGTTCAAGAATGTGGACCACGAGGTGCGGGGCCAGGTCTCTCTTGTTCTGCAGCCAAATCCCGTGGTAGCTAACCTTACCAGCTCAGCGCCCCTCACTGTGCATCTCTTCCCTTGCTCCTCGGAGGCTGACTTAGTAGAAGGTTCCTGGAGCCGTATGATACCCCTGAAGGCTGGCCACCGCCTCAGTGTGAGTCTGAGGGCCTATCTACACGGAGGCCAGGAGGCGTACAAAGACTGGCAACTCTCCCAGACTAACATCACCAGTTTTGTCCTCTTCCTTGTGAAACCCGACACCTCCCGGGAATTGTGTTGACAGCACCCTTCCGGTGACCTTGGTTGCTGAGACCCCAAGCTGCTATATCTCCTGGGGCCTGAGCAGGGGTCTCCCTCTCCCTGACTGGATGGACTCAGTATTTATCATGAGCATAGCTCAAACAGCACTTTATATAATTCACTGGACAGCATTAGCAAACTGCTGGGCGGGTCTATCGAGAAACCAGTCATCAAAGAGCTCGAAAGGAAACTATTTATATTAATATGTGAGAAATAAATATATTTGTAAACAAGTCTTTACTATTTTTGTTTAACTTTAAATTTTCATTTCTGTAGATATGGTGTTTATTCATGAATATGGTTGTGTGGGGGTGGTGCACATTGGTGTGCTCGTGTGGTGGAGAGAACAGACTGACGAGAAAGCTCTTTCTGGGTTACTCTCCACCTTGGTTTTTGAGACAGGGTCTCTCACTGAACCTGGAACTCACTGTTTCTGCAAGGCAGTCTGGCAATCAAGCCTGGGGAATTCTGTCTTCATCCCTTGGGCATGGCTGTTATGAGGGTGTTGAGCACCCAAATTCAGGTCCTTAAAATTTTTGGCTGAACTGACTCTGTACTGCTATCTCTCTTTTTAAAGACAAGAGTCTTGTGTAGCCCAGGCTGGCCTGAAAACCCATATGTAGCCTAGGCTGACCTCAAAAGTCAGGCCAGCATTCTGACTCCTTCTAATTACTAAGATGACAGAATGGCAGACTTGGTGCTGGGGATGAGACCAGAGTCTCATGCCTGTGAGGGGTGTGCTCTACCTCAGAACAGTCTACTTCTGGAAATCCAGTTTTGAATAAGCAAAAAAGAAGAACAAAGAAACCCCCCACAACCATCCAAGTTTGGCAGAGCCTGTAACTTCTCTGGTGTGAAAGTCTATGATTTATGATATGATGGTGTTGGACCCTGTGGACTAGTTGGAGCAATATAACTATAGGTGCAGACAAACGGACCAAAGTGTGTTACCCTATAGATGTGCAGGTGGACAGAACCCTGAGCTGCAGCCTTCCTCTGGGTCGTAAGGCAAGAATGGGAGCTATGTGTGTGTCTGTAACCCGAGGAAGGTGTGGAGCATGGGTCCAAGGATAGCCACAGTAAAGTCCTCACAACAGAAACCGGGGTTGGGGTGGAGGTGATGTAATTCAGGCAGCGTATTTGTAAACTCAACTGATATGTTAAGTATTTCCTCACTCCCTGTGAGTCACCCACACTCGAAACCCACAGCCACTTTGTCTCAACAGATTTTTAAAAAATTTCCATTTCAGCATTTCCTAGCTGTGACTTCAGGTGACTTACCTTGCTTTTGGAGGGGGTAGTGGAAATCCCTTTGTCATTCCTACCCAATCTGGATTCTGTGTGCTCAAGGACAGCACTGGAACCTCACTGGGTGTGGTTTATTGCTTACTGGGAATTTATCTCAGAGGAAACAGTAGTGCTGAGGTTAGTTTTGAACTGTTCTTTGAGGGTGATGGTGGAACAATCTCACTGCCCGGTAGCATGTGGGCTGTCTGTTGTTACACTCTGAGAGACCCTGGGGCACCCAGGAGACCCTGGCCCTCCATCACAGCACCATGTAAATTACTGCAAAAATTAACACACACACACATATGTAAATCTAGATTTGCAAAAGACAGGAAACAAAAAAGCATGCAGGGGTTTGCCCTGCTTCTTGATGTGTCTGGACCAGAGGTCCGTGTGTTTTCCTTAATCCCTTCTATTTTATCGTATGAGGCAGGGTTTCTCTTCTTTCCTTTTATTGAACATAGATTCCTTTCTCACATAACATATCCCAATTACAATTTCCCCTCCCTCTCCTCTTTCCAGTTCTTCCCCCCTCCTCTTTCTCTATCCACTCCCTTTCTATCTTTCAGAAACAGACTTCTTTAGCTATAATAATCAAGCATGACAAAATAAAATAAGGTAAAAATTTACATATTGACGTTGGATATGGCAATCCAACAGGAGGAAATAATTTCCAAGAGCAGGCCTGTGAGCCAGAGACCCGCTGGTTCACAGTCAGGAGTCCCATCAAAACACTAAGCTAACAGCTATAACATAGACACAGAGGACCTGGCACAGACTCGTGTAGGCCCGTGCATGCTGCTTCCATCTCTGTGAGCTCTTATGTGCCTGCTTAGTTGATTCAGAGGGCCTTGTTCTCCTGGTGTCTGTCCTCCATCCCCTCTGTCTGTCTGTCTGTCTGTTTCTCTCTCTCTTTTGCTTTTCCAAGACAGGGTTTCTCTGTGTATCTCTGGCTGTCTTGGAACTCACTCTGAAGACCAAGCTGGTCTCCATCTCACAGAAATGCACCTGCCTCGGCCTCCTGAGTGCTAGGAGGTCTCTCTCTTTCTCTCTCTCTCTCTCTCTCTCTCTCTCTCTCTCTCTCTCTCACACACACACACACACACACACACACACTCTATCTCTTGGAATCTTTCTGCTTCCTCTTTTGTGGCTCTAAGCTCTAGGGGAGAGCTTTGACGGAGGCATGTCATTTAGACTCTCTCTGCATAATGTCTGGCTGTGAGTCTCTGAGGAAGAATTTCTTGTTAAACCTGGAGCTGATTCCTGTCTTTACCACCCCAGGACTAGCTGCACACCACTCCCTTTTTGTATGATATTTTGTGTTGTGACAAATAAAGAAATCAGAGAGCGGGCTGGAGAGATGGCTCAACAGTTAAGAGCACTGACTGTTCTTCCAGAGGACCTGAGTTCGATTCCCAGCATCCACATGGCAGCTAACAACTGTCTGTAACTCCAAGATCTGACACCCTTACCCAGTTATACATGCAGGCAAAACACCAATTCACATAGAAATAAAAAAAATAAATATTAAAAAAAAAGAAAACAGAGAGCACTCTAGCCAGTAGCCAACCATCAAGGTCAGGCTGTAGTGGCTCACACCTTTAATCCCAGCTCTAGGGAGGAGGAAGGTGGAAGATCAGGAGTTCAAGGCTATCCTGGGCTACATGAGACTGAACCAGTCTAAAAGAGTAACAGAACTAGCTGGGTGGTTGTGGATCACAGCTTTCATCCCAGCACTGGGGAGGTGGAGACAGGATCTTGGGCCTCTATTCAGTGTGAGATTTTATAGAGGTAAGAAGTCTCCAGTGAGTGCTGCTCTGCTTCTCTGATCTTTCAGTTTTTACCCTTGATATCCGACTCTGGGTTTCTATTGATTAAGAGTAATTAGATTCACAGTATAACTGCCCTTGCCTGTTTCCACTGGTACAGAAGATTTGAACTCAGGTCCTTGTGCTTGTGGGGCAGGCACGTTCCCTGCTGAGCCATCCGCCAGCCCTGCTGCTGCTCCCGTCTGCGGGTTTCATCTGTTTTGGTCACTCCAGGAGGTTAGATGAAGATGTAGGTGGTACAGGTCTGCATCTTGGCCTTGACTGCATTTCTGCAGAGTTTTGAATCACGAGGCCCATGGTAGTTTCCTGAATTCTCTCTCGCATGAATGGAGTTGATTGCATCACAGCAGGTTACAAAGCTGGAACCGTTCATCATCCCTGAGCACCGTGCACATGCTGGGCTGTGCAGTGTTGAAGTAGAGGTGGAGCTTTCCCTCTACAGAGCTCAGAAGAGCTGAACAGAGCTGGGTTCAAATTCTACTTCAGCTAGTACCAGCTAGGCTGTGCATGCCTGGGCAAGCACCTTGGCTTCTCTGGGCCGACTGTTTATAATAATGAACATGGAAGCCGAGTTTCTTTCAAGGGCTCTGGATATTAAATGAGAGAGAAGGCTTTCCTACATGGTGTCTGACACTAAATAAAAACTTGGAGGTTGTTATTGCACCATAAGATCAGAGAGAGATGGTTTCAGAGGTTCTACAGCTGTGTGCCAAGGTCCAGAGGCAGAAGGGGAATGGGCTGACAGATCAGGCAGACAAATAGAGAGTGGGTCAGATAATGCAAGTTTGTAGATGTTAGCCCCAAACCTTTTCATAAAAGAAACAGCAGACCTGGGGAGGTAGGTGGGTCAGTTGGTAAAGCATTTCTTGAAAGTACGAGGACCTGAGTTTGAATCCCTGCAACCCATTTAAAAATGCTGAGTATAGAACTGGAGAAACGGTTAGTGGTTCAGAGTGCCTGCTGCTGTTACAGAGGATCCCAATTGGGTTCCCAGCAATCATTCCAGGTGGCTCCCAAATGCCTGTAGCTCCAACTCCAGGGGATCTGACACCACCTACTGGCCTCTGCTGGCATTGCATACACATGTACATAGCCCTCCATACACATACACATAATAAAAATATTTCTTAGAGAAGTTGAATGTGGAGGTACACACGTGTAACTGGCCTGCCTAATCCTAAAGGCACATGGACACTCCCTGTTGGATACTAGAGTTCTGAGAGAAGGTTACCCTGGAAGTTAGAATCTCCCCAGGGATCTCCAGGGGCGGAGCTTGCCTGCTGGAGAAAAATTGGCACCTTGGTGGGCTACCTTGCCCGAGAGACTTGGAGTTGAGACAATGATGTGCAGCACCATGTGGTGGCTGACTATTTCCTTAGCATTTCCCATTCTTTAAAGTTTTTATTTTATCTTATGTGAATGAGTGTTGTCTGTGTGGCTCTATGTACACTGTTTATGCTTGGTGCCCAGAGGCCAGAAGAGGATGCCAGGTTCTCCAGAACTGGAGTTATTGGTGGCTGTGGCACTGTGTGGGTGCTGGGGACCGAAGCTCAGTCTTCTGTAAGAGCAGCTGGCACTCTAACTGCTGAGCCGTGATCCCAGCTCTCCTCTTGTGTGTCTCCTTTACACTGTGTAAGGATTGTTCCACAGCAGGTGTCTTTACCTGTTTTTACAGTGTGGCTGCTTCTTTTCATTATTAGCCTATTATCTGAGACAGGGTCTTACTATGTAGTCTGAGGTGCCTGGACCTCAATTTTTAGAGCATGCTGACCCAGAACTCACAGAGATCTGCCTGCTTTTGCCTCCCTAGAGCTGGACTAAAGGTGTCGTCACTGGCCTGGCCTCTGTGGTTAACTCTGTGATCTCTAGGCAAGATTTATCTGTAAGAACACAAACAAAATATCATACAACACCTGCAGGAGATCCTGTCTCTGGAACAAAAGGGGACTAAAAATGGTATCTAAGGTTTACCTCTGGCCTCCACATGTACGTGTGCATCTGCCCACACACATATGCACTCAGCACAACACACACACACAGAGTGATGGTGTGCCAGTCAGACCATAAGTCTAGTCGGCTTGTTGGAGGACGGCTTAGTCTACTGAGCAGGCTTGAAAGGGGTAGAAAGGAATGCAGACAGAGACTCACAGAAGAGGAATGTTCTAGAAGAAGAACAATTGGATCGATGGAATGCCTGTGTGATGATGGAGAAGCAATGCATGGATAATGAGAGTTAATTGGTGTTCCCCTCACCTCAAGACAGGGTTTCTCTGTGCACCTCTGTCTGTTCTGAGACTCTCGGCAGACCAGACTGTCCTCAGAGATCCAGCTCAGCCCAGGATGTATATAGGGAGACCTTGTCTCAAAACTCAAGGTCAGAGTGCTCGTACACAATGCCTAAGCCTCTGGGTACCATCTCTTATGCTGAAAACAGTGAGGGCACCAGGGAATTTGTTTTGAGAAGAAAATAAGAAGTCGTGGTCTGGGATGTCCAGTACTGGGAGAACCGAGAATGCCGATCGGGTTTTGAATCACGAGGCCCATGGTAGTTTCCTGAGTTCTCTCCCGCATGAATGGAGTTGATTGCATCACAGCAGGTTACAAACACTATTATCAAGTAAGGAACTTGAGAGATCCTACACACAGCTTCTGAGTTTTGTTTATCTTTTGTGGTGGTAAAGGTTGGACCTAGGGTTTCCTGCATGATAGGTGCTGGAGTGCTGGAGTGCTGGCTACCAGACCACACACACTTACTGGGGGATTTTAGGTGGGGCTCCACCATGACCACACCCCAGACCCTCACTAGGGGACTCTAGATAGGGCTCTATGCTTGACTATGCCCCAACCTCTCACTGGAGGATTCTTTGTGGGTGCTGTCCATGTCATCAATCTTCTTTTTAATTTTTATTTTGAGATAGGGTCTTACTGAGTTGCTCAGACTAACCTTGAACTTTTCATCCTACTGAGTAGTTGAGATAACTGGCATGCCCCAAAAGATCTGACTAGAACATGACTCACCTAAGGTGTCCTAAACGGTCTTTTATGTGCAGAAAGCATGCTCCTCATTGTTACAGCAAGGACCTGTCCAGTTGCTGGTGGTGCGGACAATAGCACCAAGGGCACAAAGTATGCCTTTCTGCTTTTCCTGTTGACTCTAGCTAGTGACAAATTGGACTCATTGAAGTATTTATATCTTCTCACCTTTGACCCCAGAGGACAGCAGAACCCAGGGACACAGGGTCAGGAAGCAAAGGTGCTCACTTCTCAGTGGGTCATATTTGGGTTTAGTGTTACGGGGTGTATTGCCACTCAAGCTGATGTGTAGTTCTCGAAGAACCAGAGGTCGGGGAAATGGCTCAGTGGGGAAAGGGTTTGCTACAAAGCATGAGAACCTGAATGTGGGTTCCAGGAATAAAAGCTGGGTGCAATGTTGTGGGTCTGTAATCCCTGAGCTGAGGGAGTTCAGATTACATCTCCAGAGCCCCACCAAGCTGTTTTATCTGGAGCTAGAGCCCAGGGTCTCCTGCAGGCAAGGTCCTTTAAACAGCCATCTCATAAAGAGATGTGAAGCCAGCAGTCAATGAGCCCTTCCCAGCTGGGCGGGTGGGAGGTTTGTCGTAGAGGAACCAGACAAAGACATGTGACTGAGACTTCAGGCTTCCTGCAATCAGTTAAACCACAATTGACAAGCACATTGGCCCATGCCGTCATTAGACGGCATAGAAATGCTGAGAAGCCACTGTACCTTCAGACTCCCTGTCCCTCACAAGCCCACAGGGCAGCTTCTTCCTCAGTCTCAGGGCCCAGGTGGCCTCAGAGCTGCCAGAAGATGGTCACCGCAGAGTGACTGGAGGTCAGAGCATTGAGCCCAGGAGGATTGTTTCCACAGAATCTTGGGCTGGAAAAATGGTCCAGCAGGTAAAGCACTTGTTTGTGAGGACATAGTAAAGCCAGGCATGGTGGCACAGACTTGTGATTTCAGCCTGGGAAGGCAGAGAAAAGAGGAAGCCTGAGCCTAGTCTATTAGAATCTGGGATTCTAAGCTATTAGAGTCTATTAGAATCTGTGAGTTCCAAGCTCAATGGGAGAGACTCTGTCTCTACAATCAATGACAGCTGGGGTCCCCCCCCCCTCTCTCTCTCTCTCTCTCTCACACACACACACACACACACACACACACACACACACACACACACACACGCACACATGCATACACACATGAGAGAGGTATGTGTGAGAGGGCTCAGCAGGTACCAGCTAAGCTTGATGACTGCATTTGATTCTTGGACCTACACAGTGCACAAGATGACTGACATCAGTGAGCTGTCAAGCTGTCCTCTGACTCCACACATGTGCACTGACATTAGTACATGTATGCATGCATGCACGCAAGAGTCTGAGACAGGAGGATCCATCTGAGTCTGGAGACAGCTTGGGTTACACAGTGAAACATTGTTTTAGCAAAAACAAATAATAAATACAATGCAACAAAACAATAAAACTAAAACACCAACATATAAAACGAGATCTACCTTGACAAACTTTGGACTGGTTGAAACCTGCTGGAACATGTGTCCAGTTCTCCTTTGGGTATTTGGAGACAGGGTCTCATGCAGCCAGGTTGGTCTGGAAGTAACTCCTGACCCTCCTGTCTCCATCTGAGATAACAGGTGTGTACCACCACACCTGGTTTAGGAGGTGCTGGGGATAAAACCCAGGGCCTTAAGCATCTAGGTGAGCACTTTGTCAGCCGACTGTGTCTACAGTGGCCTGTGGTGGTAGTCCCTCCCCTTTTCATGGTCAACCATGTTTCACGGTGCAGATGGGCAATGGCTCACCTTCCTTTTCCCAGAAGACAAATTTGGGGCTGTTCCTAGGTCTTGCCTATGAATGAATGCTGTAACTATGTCTCACAAGTATAGAAAGTTTTTTTTTTTTAAATTTAATTTAATTTTTAGTTTTTTGACTTTTTGAGACAGAGTTTCCCTCTATGTAACAGCTCTGGTTACCCTAGAACTGGCTCTGTAGACCAGGCTGGCCTTGAACTCACAGAGATTTACTTGCCTCTCTACCTCCGGAGTGCTGCATGTCAGAAATTCTCATCTCACCTGGTGCCATGTTGGATTATCCATGGGAACAGGCTTTGTAGCGATGAGCACACATTGGAGCTGCATCGGGAAGCTCCTGCCTGAGTTACCACTCCACTGGCTAGGTTTTCCTTTTTTTTCCCCAAGCCTCTGATGAGTTTGGAATTTTTCTGTTGCAGCCTTCTGCAGCAAACTCCACTGGAGTGAGCTGCTGATTTAGCACATATCCTGTGCTGATGGCTGGCTCTTGGGTCCCCCCTCCTGTGGGGGTCGTGGACTTTTCCTAGACCCCCTCCTTGGGCTGCTGCCTTGATACCTGCTCAGAATTCTATTGTTCTAAGGGGCAGCACTCAGCCTCACACTTCGCTGTCATTATTAGCAGAATTCACGAGACAATTGGGAATCCTTAAAGGGGGAATCAGTTAAAAGAGAGAGTTTTTCCCACTTTAAAAAAATGGGAAACACTATTAAAATGGAGAAAATTAGGTCTCTGTATGATTATGCAATTCATGGTTAAAATGAAGCCAAGAAAGAATTCACTGTAATTGATATGTTAACTATCATTTTGACAATTCCTGTCATTGGTTTGATAATTCTTGCTTTACCTCTAAAAAAGTTGATTGATATGAATGCCAAGATATAAGCCTTAGAAAAACTTATTAAAACAGATCATAGAAATATTCAGACACAGAGAGAGGAATTTAAAGGAGAATCAACCTCACCATCATATTATAAAATTAGAGAGGAACAGCCCAAGGGTCTCAAACAATCAACCTTAATTTATCCAGTCACCTTACAGGAACAACTGCCAAATGACAGATATACTCCAAGGCTGTGGAAAATCTGACTGGATTCCAGTGGAAATGTTAGATTTGAGGAGATTTAAGGAAGAAATAATCTCACATGGTATGCATTCACCTTTTGTGAAGCAGATATTAAATTCATCATCAACTAGTAATAGTATTATCCCACAAGACTGAAAAGACTTGATTACATCAGTCTCAGAGCCTGGTCCTCAATGATAGTGGTGAACATGGTGGGAATATGAGGCTAACACTGTTATCAATGAAGTAGGGCTGGAGATATTGAAATCTCCTGAGATCAACTTCTTGGAGGGGGTGATTATGCTGATACACAAAAATAATCTCTACATGATAATCACACCCTGGCTCTATTCTGTGCAGCAGCTTTTAATACTTGGAAAGAATTGGAAAAAGTCAGAAGGAGAACTGAGTTATTTATTAAAATTAGACAAGCCCCCACAGAAACCATCACTGATTTTTTTTTACAAAGATTGACTTCACTGTAAATAGAATGATACCAAATTTAGAGTCTAGATCAATAATGATTAAATATTTGTCTTTTGAAAATGCTAATTCACAAAGCAGAAGGGTAATTAGGCCTTTGAAGACAAGATCTGCACCCATAAAGGAGTGGGGCTGAGAGATAGTCAATATTGAAGCTTATAATATGATGATGCTTGGATAGGAGAGGTGATTTCCAGAGGTTTGAAAAAAAAATTGAAATGTCAGGTGTTTTAATTATGGCAAACAGGGTCACCTAAAAAGGGATTATAGACAGGGAATTCCTAGAAACATTTTTTTTCTAGGAATAATCTAAACAAAAGGCTCCTTCCTTCTGGAGTATGCAGGTGTGGCAAAGACCAACATTGGGGCAGTGAATGCAGATTAATGAGGGACAGACAAGTAACCTTTCCCTTTTGGGAAACATTTTGGAGGGCCTCTCAAAGGCCCCCATGTCAAATTTAGTTTATCCATTACCCATCACTGTGTGTAGGGGTACTCCTTCCCAGAGCAATTAAAGGACTTAATGGCTATTGTAAAAAAAAACCCCATACTTCTCTGGATGATAGAACAGCTTTAGAAGAGAAAACAAAACATTCAGGAGAAGCCATAAATTAAAGTTGATAAAGATTAGATTTGAGCAAGAGAGATTTCTTGATTAGAAGTAATAGTTCATCAACTATGACCATTCAATCTAAACTAACTTATAAGACTAACAAATGCTTTTCATTTGATCAGATATAATTTGCCACAAGAGAGCCTTTCCAATGTTAGAATTGGGGAAGAGTTATTTTCTCTGTCTTTCTAGGAAAATAAAAGGAATCATCTTGAGGAATTTAAAAACTTTGGACAAATAAGAATTCAAAGAAGAAGAGAGAACTACCCAGAAAAAAATTACCAAGAAAAGAAATAATCTAGCCTAATGCAATCTCTGAAGTCACCAAAAAGATGATGTGACCCTCACAATGATGATTCCACTTGGACTATGTCAACACCACTAAGATGACAAATACCATATAAAGATTGGATTTGGACTACAAACTACTCACAACAATTTCAATGTAGCTGGCTGATATGATCCAGCCTCACAGACTACAAGCCCTGCACCTTCCCATTACAGAGAGACTGGACAATAAATGAAAAGCTTAACTCTCTCAGGACCTTCACAATTATTCCAATTTTTTTCAGGGTCCCCTAAAGGTGCCATCACCCCTAGAGAGCAGAAAGTAATTCTAAGAGCATGACACCCACATTCCCAAGAGGTAAAATGGGTGGTTTTTGATCATTTAGTGGGTTATGAATATTTGTCATTGTTTTGGGGGTTGGTTACAAATTGTTATTGATAATGATCAAGAAGAAAGCTGAACAAAAGAGATTAGATTCAGGGACCATGTTCTAAAAAGAAAAATGGGGAATGGATATAGATATAGGACAGAAAGGTAGATTACTGAATCTACTCTTAGACCAAAAAAGCAAATACTAGTTCCAGATATTTTATACTGGCTTGGATTTTGTATTTTGATATAAACTTCAGGTTATTTTTGTTATACTGTATATTTGTTATAGAAATAATAGAATTAAAAGGTAAATTATTGAATCTACCTTTAAACTAAAAAGCAAATACTAGTTTTAAATATTTTACATTAATATGAATTTTTATATATTGATAAAAAATTTAAGATTATTTTAATGAGAACATACTGTAAGTTTGTTCCTACTCTTGTTCAAGGTATCATACCTATACAGTTCATCTAACATATAAATTTCTAGTTCTTAAAAGTTATTATTATGAATTAGGATAATAAAGAAATGCAGGTTAGTAGTTGGCCATCTATTACAATCACACTTGTAATCATGTTAGGTATGTTTTCTAGGTCAAACAGATATATTTTAGATAGGCAAGTAGTCTTCAAACATTTCAGAGATTTACAGAATATGGCATTTAAGATGATTTAATGACACAAGTTTTTTTTTATTGCAATGAAAATGTTTTTATGGCTCCTGGTAGCACCAAACTACTTCAGAGAAGATGATGGACATCAAAGAAACTCAATGTAAAGTTTGCTTTCTTTGTGGAAAAGTCAGCCACTGGGCAAGACGCCTCCCTTGCCTCGACTGCTGACACTGTGCTGTCCAAATTGTACAAGCAGGACATAAAAGGCAATGACTGCAGAACTTTTCCAAGACAAAGTGGAACAGACCTTCAAATTTCCTGCTTCACAGAAGAGTCTGTCAAATATTCTAGGCTTGTAGGCTGAAGATGGATGCCTAAATGCTGCAGAGGAACCTTGGGTGGCTGTCTCTGTCATTTCCTACTTTTGAAAGCTGTTTGCTGTGCACTTTATGTTAACTCAGGTCCCTGATGGAGCTGGAGACTTTATAGTTATAGTCCCTCCTCCTCAACAGATTCAGAAAAGACACTCACTAATGAGATGCAAAGTGTATAAGGCCGACACACATAAAAGTATATTTTGGGTTGGTAATGCAAGTTAGGATAGAAAGTGAATTAGGTACAACACTTTGGCCTCACCAAGATAGGATAGATAATGGAGTATTTTTTCCTGAATTTGTCAAATGCAAATGGACTAGGCATTGTTAATATAATTCTTATGTATAGTTATTATACTTGTTGTATATAGTTTTTTTCATGTTAGTTAAAACCTTCACTTTTTGTTTAGACAAAAAGGGGAAAATGTTGTGTGGTATTTTGTTTGTGTTCCAACAAATAAAGCTTGCCTGGAATCAGAGGGCACTCTAGCCACTAGTTGACCGTAGCGGCCAGGCTGTGTGTAGCCACCTTGAGTTACATGAGATTGAACCAGTCTAGAAGAGAAACAGACCTGGGTGGTTGTGGACCACTGCTTTGATCTCAGCACTTGGGAGGTGGAGACAGGATTATAAGGCAGGTGGAGTCAGGATCTCACATGGATCCACACACAGTCACATACACACTCACACATACTACATAAACACATACATAAACACACTCACATATACACACTTGCACACACAGACTTACATACACCCACATTTACATACACACACCCACATGGACTCTCACATTTATATATGTACTTACATATATATGCTCATATGTACATACATGTACTCACACATATACTCTCATTAATATGCACTTATGCACACTTAGTAACACACACACAGGTGTAGAAGCAAAGTGAGCCATCAAGAGTTTTAATGTAAGCAGTGGGCTGGGATGATGGCTCAGTAGTTAATGGCAGCAGAGTTCAGATCCAGCCACATGTAACAGGCTGGGCATCCTGCAAATACCTGTAACACCAGCTCTGGGGCTGATGAGAAGACCTTGTCTCAAAGGAATGATGTGAAGAGTGATAGGCACAGTACTGGCCCAGTCCCTTGAAGGATTTTGACTGTCACTGTGATTTACTTAGAAGGCGCATAGGAAACTGCAATAGGTTCTGGAGAAGGCTGGAGTGTATGCTCAGCATTCTGAGGGAATGACGCCCTGGATGTGGATGGCAATGTCCCACAGGAAGAAGAAGAGGAAGAAACGGAAAGTTCACAGATGTACATGTCTAAGCTCTCTTGAACTTGTGTGTGTGAGTGAAAGTGTGAGTGTGTGAGTGTGGATGTGTGAATGCATGCATGTTTGTGAGTTTATGTGTGAGTGTGTGTGCTTGTATGAGTGTGTGAAGGTGAGTGCATGTGTGAATGCCTGTCTGAGTGTGTGAAAGCCTGTGATTATGTGTGAATGTGTGTGTATATGAATTTGTGTGTGTCATCTGTGTGCAAATGTGTGAGTGCCTGTGACTATGAATTCATGTGTGTGTGTGTGTGTGTGTGTGTGTGTGTGTGTGAACACGTGTGTATTACCCTGTGGCTGTTAGGGGAACTTTGGGTGTCGATCCCCATATTGTTCGAGTTAGGGTCTCTGTTGCTGGTTGTTGTGCACTCATGCAGGCTGACCTGGAGTATCCCAGGATTCCCTTGTCACCACTGACATGTGCTCTGGCTATGTATGCCTGTGAGACTCTGAACGCTGATCTGTCAGGCCACACAGCAAGCACTTAACCCACTGAAAAGTGTGTTACTCTCCCAAGCCAGAAAATGCATATTTTTTTGCATTTAATTGTGGATGTGTGAGTCCAGGGTCTTCAGCCTTTGAGTGTGGACTGATTCTCCATGTTCCTCATGGAGGCTTCTAGGCATCAAATTCCAGACTGCTAGTTCAGAGACTCCTTGCTGGTGGCTCGTGCCTTTAATCCCAGCACTCAGGGGTTAAGTTGGGCAGAGGCAGGAGAATCTCTGTGAGTTCAAGGCCAGCCTAGTCTACAGAGTGAGTTCCAGGATTCCTAGGGCTGCACAGTGAGACCTGTATAAAATAAATACATTGTATAAATGTATGAAACTCATGTATGAATACATGTATAAATAAATGAGCAAAGCTGTTCCATACTCTCTCATGGAAGCAGAAGCACTTCAGTGAAGAGCTTGGCTGGTCAACAGTGACTCACAGATCTGGACAGGGAGGAAGCTGGCTCAGGCTGATGCCTAGACTGCTGTCATATAAACATTAGGGTCCATTCTGTGAGTCAGAACTGAATTTCCTACTCCTTAGGAGACAGCCCAGAGTCCCTGTTCTGCATTCTGTGGCTGAGCCATTGTGTAACTTGCTGTGACAGCATACTTGACAAGAATGTGGGGAAGGAATAGTTTAATTAGAACATAGTTTGGCACCAATCGGTGGTAGTACACACCTTTAATCTCATCATTTGGGAGGCAGAGGCAGGTAGATTTCTATGAGTTCAAGGCCAGCCTGGTTTACAGAGTCAGTATCAGGACCGCCAGGGCTGCAAAGAGAAAACCTGTTTTGGAAGACCAAAACCAAACCAAACCAACAAAAACCAAAACATAGATTGGCAGAGAACTTGTGAGAGGGCTCGGTGACCAAAGGAGATTGCTGCTGAGCCAGACCATTTGAGTTCCATCCACGGGTGAAAGGAGACCAGCTCCCAGACATTGTCTTTTAACTTTCACACCGAGTGCTGTGGCATGTACACACACACACACACACACACACACACACACACACACACACACACACACACACACACGACTGCCACCACTCCCAAATAAATAATACAGGTAATAAAAAGAGAAAAGTTTAAAAAGTGGGGTGTGGTGCCTATGTCTATAATCCCAGTGTTGGGAGACTGAAACCTAGCTTAGCTTGCCAGTCTAGAAGAAAGAACTTGGACCCCAGGCTTCAGAAAGACTGTCTTCAAAACTGAAGTGGGGCTGGGACTGAGTGCTTGCCTAATATGTGGGTCCCTCAGTCCAACTCCCAGAACTGAGCACACAAAAAGAAATAAAAACACACAATAAAAAATAAGACTGAGAATCAATCTTGAGATATGCCTAATGTTGACTCTGGGGTCTGTAGGCAGGCACACACAAGTGCATATCCATCTGGAGACACACACACACACACACACACACACACACACACACACACTACGATAAAATTCTCAAGAAAGTGCATTTCCTACCCTCTTTCTTCCTACCTTAGTCCCTTTATGTAGTCTTTTGGTATTATTATGTAGCCCAGGCTGGCCTCAAATCTGTGACCCCCCTGCCTTAGCTTCCTGCACACTGGGATGGCAACCATGTTCTGCCATGATCATGAACCCCAGAGTTTTGAGCATCCCCTATGCCTTTCTCTCAGTGTGAACCCTTCCCTCATTGAGGCAGTCTCATTGTGTAGCCCTAGCTGGCCTGGATCTTTCTATGTATATCAGACTGGCCTTGAACTCACAGAGATTCTCCTCCTGCCTCAGCTTCTTGAGTGCCAGCATTAAAGCTGGACACCACCGTGAAACTAGTTTGGGCTAGCTTTAACTTCTTCTAATGGCAGATAACTGTAAAATACCCCAAACTTGCAATATATCTCTTAGTGTTTTGTGGGAGTTTGGACAGTGTCAAATCACAGTTGAACATGTAGAATCTTCTGGGAACAGAAGACACTGGTTGGAGCAGTCTAGCAGCCAGATCAGTGGTTCTTAACCCTTTCTCAGGAGGTGAACATCAGAAATCCTGAATATCATATATTTACATTACCATTCATAACAGCAGCAAATTACAGTTATGGTTGAGGACACAGCATGAGGGGGTGTATTAAAGAGCCTCAGCATTAGGAGGGTTGAGAACCGCTACTCTGGGGCATGTTCTCTCTCTCTTTCTGTCTCTCTCTCTTCCCTCTTGCCTGAAGTCCGATGTATATTTACATACTGTTTATACTGCCACGAAGCAGCTTGTAAGAATCCTCCAGAAAGCTGGCTCTGGTGGCAGAGGCGTGTGACCCCAGCACTCAGGAAGAGGGGGTAGGAGGATCATTAATTCAGGACAAGCCTGGACTACAATTCAAGGCTTCATATCAAAAGAAAAAATCATGTGAGTTATGTTTTTTTTTTCCCTATAGGACTGAGCATCCATCACTATAAGAACTTTTGGAATGGTTTCAAATCTGACTTAGTCAGAGTTTCTATTGCTGTGACGCACATGACCAAAGCAAGATGGGAAGGAAAAAGTTGTTTTGGCTTACACTCCATATCATAGTCCATCAGTGGAAGAGCTTACACAGGGCAGGATCCTGGAGGCAGGAGCTGATGCAGAGGCCATGGAGGATGCTGCTTACTGGCTGTTCCCCATGGCTTGCCTAGCCTGTTTTTTTTTCAGATAATTTCTTTTATTTAAGCTTTTATTTAAGAAATTTTAAAATTCATTTTACATATCAACCACAGATTCCCCTGTCATCCTGCCTCTTGTTCCCCAGCTTTCCCCCTACATTCCTCTTCCTCTCCTCCAAAAGGTAAAGCCTCCCATGGGGAGTCAGCAAAGCCTGGTACATACAATTGAGGCAGGTCTAAGGCTGTGCAAGGTGTCCCACCATAGGTAATGGGTCCCAATGCACCGAGGATGAATCCTGATCCCACTGCCAGGTGCCCCTTAAATAGATCAAGCTACACAGCTGTGCCCTGTATGTAGAGGGCCTACCCTAGTCCCACGCATAGCCTGCTTCTTATAGAACCCAGGACCAGCAGCCGAGGAATGATACCATTTACCTTGGGCTGAGCCCTCTCCCAGAAATCATTAATTGAGAAAATATCCTACAGGCTTGTCTGCAGCCTCATTCTATGGCAGACTTTTCTCAATTTAGGCTTCTTCCTCTTAGATGACTGTAGCTTGTTTCAGGTTAACATAAAATGGTTTCTTTCCCATTCTGTCCTGGTGGCTATGACTTAGCTATATTTCTCTACAGAGATGTCTGCTCAGATACTTTTACAAAGGCTTTAGATGCTATGTGACCTGATCTCTTTACTCCTTGAGTATAATGATGCCATGTGGCCTCAGGTGTTAGCATTTCCTGCCTAATGGAGAATGCTGCTCAGGGGTACTGCCCCATCTAGAATTCCCCTATGAGGGGCTAGGGTATGTCAAGAGTGAGAAACATTCATCCAGAATGAGTTCTTTCTTCAGTACTGCAAAGTAAAGAAACAAAAATAAAAGTCTGTAAGCATTACAGGCAATTATTTTAATGGAGGATAGGGGGGCAGAGAGGGGCTGGTTGCACGGAAGGGTTGGGCAGTGTGGCAGCAGCCAATATCAGGGTATTTTATCTTGATGGCATATGTTAGCCCATTCCAACAGTAAGGTGTGCCAGTATGTAGGGTGCTGGGAAAAGTTAATTTATGTATAGTTGGTAGGCTTGTGTGTGTATTTGAGATGCAGTTCATTTACATGTTTTGAGGAAAATATTAGGAAATAGGGAGATCTGGATCAGATTTTGCACAGGGAAAACACAGCAATGCCCTGATTCTCAGAGAAGCCACGAGGGAAAGAACCGTTTTCTAAAACACTCATCATGAAAGAATTCCTTGAGGGCTAATTTTGCCGACTCACAGTGAATCTAGATGAGAAGAGAATTGCAGAAGCAAAAGGAAGACCTTGCTAAGGGGGAATAAGTTTTGATGTCAATAAGTCAGACACATGGAAGAAAGTCTCATAAATATCAAATTTATCTGTAATTTTGGAGGGCAGAGATAAAAAGGAGGGTTTGGCTGGGAGACAACACAGTGATGTAAGAGTGGCTTAAAAAAGTGTGTGTATGTACAACCACAGCCACCTGGTATTTGACAAAGATGATGATTAAAGAAAGAAGCTATCAGTTTGAGAGGAAGACGAGAGGGGAGCATGTGAGGGGATGGAAGGAGCAAAGGGAAGAGGGTAGGCGATGTCATATTTTAGCTTAAATTATATAAATTTCAGAAGTATGAGCATGTTGTGCAGTCCCCATGGAGGCCAGAAGAGGGCATCAGATCCCAGAACTGGAGTTACTGATGGTTGAGAGCCATCATGTTGGTTCTGGAAATCTGCTGGGTGCTGTTAGCCATCTCTCCATCCTCTCCTTAAATCTCCTGCTTGTGTTCAAAGTGCTGTCTGTGATCATGGCCCTGTCATGACCTCATCACTTCCCACTCCACAGATTGCAGTGGAATTATGTGTTACATTGTAAATAATTGTTCCACCCATGAGTTTAATAAAAAACGCTGATTAGCTGAAGGCAGACAGGAAGTGTGGGTGGAGCTACCAGACTGAGAAAATTCTGAGTACAGAAGAACAGGCACAGATGCCACAGAGATGCAATAGAGACAGGGCAAGGAAGAAAGAAGCCGAAATGCTGCTCTAAGAAAAGGTACCGAGCTGCATGGCCAAACAGATAAAAAAAGATGGGTTATTTTAAGACTAAAAAACTAGCAAGTTATATGCCTGGGCCCTAGGCCAACCAGTATAAAATAATATAAGCCTGTGTGTGATTATTTGAGGCTAAGCAGGGCTGAGAGTGGGACCAAACCTCTGGGCTAGACTGGAAAGTCTGGTCCAGAAACCAAATACAACAACAGATCTCGAATGGGTCTCCAAAGCTGCTGTGAGCTCCTGAGTGCTAGTAATGGTTATGTCTACCCAGAAGACAGTTCCATAGGTCCCCACACCCTCCAGCTCTTACATTCTTTCTGTCCACTCTTGGACGATGTTCCCTGGGGTATGAATCAGGACTCATTCCAAGGCTGACCACCCACAATCCCTTCTTCCCAGCACTCTGACCACTTGTGAGTCCTGCATCAGTGGTTGCCTGCTTTAAAAAGAAGACATTCATGACGGGCAGAGAGCAGCAGTAGTCTATAGGGAATGACTATAAATACCTAAAAGTATCTACATGCCCTTTTCGTAAGCTGAGGTTATAGTTTCCTTCTAGGCTGTGTGACTTCCCTGGCATTCTCAATAACAGGTAGGCACTGTCTCCCAGGGAGCGGGCCTGAAATCCAGTCAGAAAGCTTTTGGTTAGCTCTAGCAACCATGCAATAGTGATTGCTCCAGTGAGGGCACATACCTGGCAGGTTGGTGTTGTGGCATGCAGGCCCCACAGCTGGGTAAGACCATTGATGTCTTATCCAAAATGTGTGCCATCTTCAGCAATAATGTCTTAACTGTATACCTTTGGTAGGCAAGTAGCTTGTATTATTTTGGGGGTCCTCTGGGACCTTGTTGGTCAACAATTCATAGGGAAGTGTCCTGATGAATTTTATTATTTTAACTGTGTAAAGGTGTGTTACTTTTTTTTTTCTGCTGCTTTTGTTAATGATGCAAGGAAGTGTTATATTTGCTTGATTAAATAAAATTAACCTGAGGTCAGGAGATTGAGTCAGCAACCAGCTGACAGGAAGTGGTAGGGAGGAGCTGAGTGTAGTGAGGGTTGTTAAGTGGGGGCTGAGTGAAAGGACCCCCCATCCCTGCTTTTTTGGGAGACGTGAGCTTGGAGAGAAAGTTAGCTACTTGCTATTCAGCCTCTCTGAGCAAGCAATGTGTTTAGGGAAAAACAGCAGTGACCTACAACCAGTACTGAGATTTTTATCTAAAAGCTTATGGTATCTGGAGGCTCCAGGGCCAAAATACTTGTTTCTTAGCTGGTAAGAGAGTCCAATCAGACTCAAGGGTGCAGTGAGAGGGGCATCTCTTTGCTTTCTGGCCTCTGCCTCACCAGGGCTGGGATCACACACACCGTTGCTATCAGCAGGTGTGGAATAGTTGCCTTAACTGCCAAGAACAGCAGATAAGAGAGAGTGAAATTCAAGCAAATCCAGCCCTTATTCATAGTGAAAGTCACAAGCAGGAGGCAAAGTCCTTAGAGAGAGACACACACAAAGAGAGAGAGAGACAGAAACAGAGACAGAGACGGAGGTAGGAGAGGATGCACCTGAGGTATGTGGTCTGTCCCTCTGAGTGACCAGTATCACAAAGCAGTCATCTAACATCTCACAGTGTGCGTGGATAACTGGTCTGGCAGAAATAGGTGCCAAAGAGTCTTGTTACCGATAAGACTATTAAAACAACGAATTCTGTTAGGTTTTGGATGAGTATCCCTCAAGAGGACCCTGAGACCGATTTCTGGGGGATAAAGAGTTTATTAGCAGAATGCTGTGGACAGACAGAATGACTACAGCATGGCAGAAACTCCAAGGAGGCAGACAGTGAGGCAGGAATCTATCATCACTGATCAGGACCACAGAGGGAAGTGTGTGTGGGGTGAACAGGGGACAGCCTATACCCCTTGGCACCAGGGACTCTCAGGGTCCTATTAGAGGCTTGTGGGAGCCCCTGAGGGGCTTCCCAAAGAAAATATGGCCCCAAAAGAAGCTAGATCACATTATATCCTTATAGAGCCCAGGAAATTTGAATTTCCCCAGAAAAGCCTGCATTGGCTGGTGAGTAGTAATGGGATGTGTGTGGCTGTTGGGAGGAGGGTGTGATGGAGGGAGGCAGGGCATGGCGGGGGGGGGGGGTCCTCTTCCCTCTCCAGCTCTACAAAGACAGTGACTGGTCAGTCGTGGTGGGACCCCACCTTGTCATGGATTGCTTAGATGTACACCCCCACTCTGCTCTCTATTACTTGACTCTCCAAGAGATGGACTTGGGGAGAGAGTCCTCCAGATCTTCTGTGTAGCCCTGGCTATTCTGGAACTCTCTCTGCAGACCAGGCTGGCCTCAAACTCAGAGATCTGCCTGCCTCTGCCTCCTGGGTGATGGAATGAAAGATGTGAGTCATCAGTGCCTGGCTAGGCCTCTCTTAATTTAGCCATTTTAGCTGGCATTTTGAAAATGGGTAATCTGATTTGGCTGCTGGGCCACAAAGTGGGCCCCCACATTCCCTAACAGGTGAGGGTGTGCTTTCACTGTATCTGCAGCCATAGATTCTACGGAAATGGTTGGGTCAGGGTGAGGCCCAGTGTGTCAGGGATCATTTGCATAACGATGATAAACGCTGCCCATTCGTGTACTGGGGCAGGAGACTGTATGAGGCCCTACTTTGTCAGTTAGGGGAAGGGAAGCATCGCCTCCAGGCATTCAATGGGGATTTCTATCCTGCAGGTGTTAGTCGGCCCTGGTGCTAAGTGACCGGAGAGACAGCTCAGTGGATAGAATATTGGCTGCTCAGGCCAGAGCCTGGCTTCAGTTCCCACCACCCTTGCAGGCAGCTTGAAGCCACAGCCTTTGCTACGCTCCAGCACCTACATGTGTACACAGACATATTAAAAATAAAAAAATGTTTTAAAGAAACAAACAAACCAGGCAAGGGGAGACAACTGCTAGGTAATGTGATAAAATGAGATGTGGGTCACCAAGTTTTGGTGCCCTTTCCTGGAGTGCTGTGTGGGAGCTGGGGGGACCCAGATCCCTCTACAGGCATTGTTCACAGACTTCCCAGAGGTGAGTGAATGGCTGTGTGATGTCTACAAGACCATTTCAAGGTGGTGTGGACCACATCAGCCCTCCCACATACAGGAATCCCTGCAGGCCATGCTGCCCAGGGCATGTGCCAATCACAAACAGGAAAGAGGGGAAAGATGTGCCAGTTCCTATGCTGGGACAAACCCCTGAAGCAAGACACTTAAGGGAAGTAGGTAAGTTTTGATTTGTGTGTGTGTGTGTGTGTGTGTGTGTGTGTGTGTCGGAGGCAGGGGGAGGCTGAGACAGGGTTTCTCTGTTAGACCTGGCTAACCTGGAACTCACCCTGTAGAGCAGGCTGGCCTTGAACTCACAGAGATCTGCCGGCCACCACCTCCTTGCTAAGAGAAGATTTCTTCTGACTCACAGTTTGAGGCTACAAGAGTGTGAGTCAGCTAGCATTCCCAGCAGGGAGGCTGAGTGAGGCTCAGCTCCCAGGTTCCTCTTTACTTGATCAGGACCTCAGCTCAGGGCATAGTGCTGCCCACATTTAGAATCAGCTAACACAATCTAGAAGGTTAGGTAGACAGACTGACCCACAGGTTTGTTTCCTAGAAACTGTGGTGAGGAGGTAATGTGTGAGAGAAAAATTTTTAAAAAAAGTTGTACTAAGGAAGCAGAGAGGCGGAGTTCAAGGCCATCCTCAGCTACAAAGTAAGTCTGAGGCCAGCCTGAGCTACATGAGGCCCTATCTCAGTAGCCCCTGCCCAAGACATTACGATATTAAATATGTTGCTGTGGACATTTCATCTAGGAGCTCTTGAGTCCTGAGCATGTACTCTGCTACTGAGATTCACTCCTAATTCCCCATATATATATATATATGTATATATGTATTTATATATGTGTGTGTATATATATTATATAGTATATAATAATATATATATTTTGAAGCAGGGTCTCACATAGCCTAGGCTAGCTTCAGATTCATTATGTAGCTGAGGATAACTCTAAACTCCTCAGCCTCCCCAGTGTTGGGCTGACAGGCATCCACCATCACACTTGATTAATGTGATGCTGCAGCTGGAACCCAAGCCATCATGCATGCCAGGCAAGCACTCTACCATCCAGCCACATCTCTAGTCCTTCTCAGACTGATGGTACAGCTCAGAGATGCAGAACTTGCTAAGTATGCATCAGGTAGTAGACACTGTCTTTAGATCTGAATGAATGAATGCAAGCATGAATAAATGATGCACCATGCCTGGAATGTTAGAATCATGATATCCAGTTTTTAATAATCTCAGTTTAAATTGTGGCACTATTGTCTTTGAGCTGGTGACAGTGGATGTGTCTTTAAGCTTCTTGGAGTCTCAGTTTCTTTATATGGAAAACGGGGGAAATTGGGGGGGGGAATGGGGGAAATAGCAGTACCCAGTACTACTGGGTTAATGTTAGCCTTGAGCCAGGCCACCGAGTCTAAATCCCACCTCAGTCTTTCTCCTTGCTGTGTGACCTTGGTCAGGTTGCCGAACCTCTCTGTCCCCAGTTTATATTCTACAAGGCAGTTGCAGATCAGAGCCAGTGGTGTGTACGGAGAGCAGGCACACGCGTTGTAAAAGCAGCATGGGGTGAGGGCAAAGATTCTCAGAAGGCTTTTGGGAGAGGGTTTACTAAGAATTTCTGCTAGGCTTTTCTAAGTTGCCTGCGGAGGGTGGGTGAGTCACCAGAATGTTTGCTTGAGGAATTGTTTTCCTGTGTGTTTCTCCACTGTTGAGCCGTCAGCTCCCCCCTCTCCCGCCCTTCCACTTCCCCGCCTTCCTTCCCTCTCTCTTCCTGCCTTGCCTCTCCATTCTTTCCTTTCTTAATTTTACTTCACATTATTTTATCTCTTGAGATGCAGCCTAACGTATCAGTTAATAAAACCCAAAGCTGGGGCTCTGGGGGTGCTCCGTTGCAACACCTCCCAATGGCAGTGGAAAGGATGGTGGAAGCCCATCATTGTAGAGGTGTCTCAGCAACAGGGGAATAATATTTGAGGACCCCCTTTTCCCCCTACCTTCCTTGCCCTCCCTTCATCCTGGAACCCCCTCTATAGACGAGGCTAGCTTTGAACTCACAGAGATCCACCCGCCTCTATCTCTCCAGTGCTGGGATGAAAGGTGTGTGCCACTACGCCCGAAGTGAACCTTGTTTCCAAAACAAAACCAAACTAAAAAGCCAAACTGGACCAGAAATGTTACACACCTGCCATTAGGGCACTTGGGAGGTAGAAGCTGAATCATCAAGAATTTAAGGTAGTTTTAGGCTATACAGAGAGTTGGAGGCCAGCCTGGGCTATATGAGATCCCAGATGCAACAAACCAAACTTAAATAAGACTGTGAGCAAGTAAGAATTGTAAAAATAAATAAAACTTCAAAAATTCTGTTGCCTTCTTCTGGCTTCTGTGGGCATAGCCCCCACACAACTACGACATACATAAAAATAAATAAAATTTAAAGCCAAATTAAATAAGAAAAAACCATGGCACTTCTCTGTGATACACTGTGATATTTAGGGCTTTGAGTCTTCAGCTCCAGGGACATCTTTTTCTTTTTTCTCCCAGACTCTGAACTATGATAGGTGGAGGTTATGAGTGGGAAGGCCAACTGTATTAACAGCTTGAAGAAAGGCCCTGTGGTCAATGGTTTTTTTAAAGAAGCCCAGAGGACTGGCCCGGATGCTCACAGACACAGGATGTGTATGGTGGATTCTCCTGGGGTGGCTCTGATATCTCCCACACTTGGGCTCCAATCCTAACCCCATCCATCCTGAGTTATGTGGTGGGAGGAAAGTGGCTCAGGATGAGGAGCCATAGCAGCTTGTCATGTCAGCCAGCTCAGACGTGGGAGAATGGTGACGTCTGTTCTGCAGTCTTTGGGGCAGGTGGACAGGAATCTGCCCTCTGTGTTTCCCTCTCTTGGTTCCTTTCTTCCCTGCCCCCGTCCACCTTGCTCTGGCTTCCCTTCCCTTCTGTGCAAGGTGGTAACAGCCAGAGTCATTTGAGGGAATCTCGGAGAGGAGCCGCCTGGGTAGATCAGGTTAACCCATGGCCATTATGTGGGAATTGTCTTGATTGATGGTTGATACAGGAGGGAGGGGTCAGGCCACTGTGGGCAGCTCCATTCCCAGGGAGGGGGATCTGGGCTTATGAAAAAGCTAACTGAGTTCAGGAGAAGAGGCAGATGGGTCTCTGTGAATTTGAGGCTAGCTTGATCTACATAGCAAGTTCCAGGCCAGGGCTACATAGAGAGACCTTGTATAAAAATAAAACAAAATTCCTTGCAGGGTGATGGTGGCCACATCTTTGATCCAAGCACTCAGGAGGCAGAGGCAGGAGGATTTCTGAGTTCAAGGCCAGCCTGGTCTACAGAGAGAGTTCCAGGACAGCCTGTGCTATACTGAGAAACCCTGTCTCAAAGAAACAAACAAACAAAAGCCTAACCAACAATTGGCTTCACAGAGGCAGAGGTGAGCCACTGAGCAGCCTTTCTGAGTGTACCTGTTTCAGTTTCCACAGGGTTCCTGCCTCAGTGGTGGACACTGTGACCCGGGAATAGAAACTAAGAAAGTTTTTTCTTTCTCTGGTTGCTTTTTTGTCATGGTGTTCATTGAAGCAACAGAAAACAAATGAGAACCACCTCCTCCCTTCCAAGAGGAGGTCTCTAGTGGCTCAGGCTGATCCTCTAAGTCCCTATGTAGCCCAGGCTGAGCCTCTAACAGCTCCGGCCTCCACATCTCGAGTTGTGGGCTGACATGTACCACCACACTGGGCTTTACACATGAGTGCTGTGACTGGTTCTGTTCTGTGATTGTTTTGCATGAGAAGAGCTGTTCAAGCCTCTTTTGGGGAGTTGATACACGTTAGACAGGGCCCAGGTTGACTAGGACTGCAAACTGGGGAAGTGAAGCATCTGAAGTTGATGCCTATAGTTTGGGAGGAAGTTCAAAGTCATGTGACAGTCCTGCTTCTGCGGAGGCCTCTCCTGCCCTTCTGCTTTTCTCTGTTCTGTGGCAAGCATCAAGATGTTTAAAACTTCCAATCACTTACCTAGCTCTTCCTGTGGTCTCTTCCCCTAAACAGAGAAGGAAAAACAGAATCTGGTTCTTTTAACATTGAAAAACAGTTTGGGGCTGGTGGGAGGACACAGTGGAAAAGGTACTTGCTGCCTCGCTGAATGACCTGAGTTTGATTCCTGGAATTCAGATGGTAGAGAACAGAACTGAGTCCTGCAGCCTGTCCCCTGAGAGTTAGCCATGTGGTGCAGCCGGAAGAGGCTGAAGCTGAGGAGGCACTGAGGGTACTGGGTACTGGGACTCTAACTCAGGTCCTCTGCAAGAGCAGTCTTTTACCTCAGTGAAGTAAAATCTCTCTTCTAAGATTCTCTAAACAAAACAAACGCAGCAACAATCATAAGCTGAGAATAAACGATTAGACTTCCCAGTTCACTGAAGAAACTTGCTTGCAGGAGGGGCTTTTAAAAAAAAAATTACAATTCAGTTTAAAAGTGAAAACAGGGGGCTGGAGAGATGGCTCAGTGGTTAGGAGCAGTGGCTGGTCTTCCAGGGGACCCAGGCTCAATTCCCAGCACCCACAAGGCAGCTCACAGCAGTCTGTAACTCTAGTTCCAGAGGAATCAACACCCTCACTCTGATATACATTCAGGCAAAACACCAAAGCACATAAAATTAAAAAAAAAAAAAAGAAGAGTGAAAATAGATTTTTTTCCCTCTCAAGGTCAAGGGGATGTCTGTTATTTGGGGGAAATTGTCTCTATATCTCTGGGGTGCAGGGATCTCTGCAACCTGCAAGGCCTGCCCAGTAATATCTATAGGAGGTAAAGGGCAGCTCAGTTCAAAATGAGGAAGTAGCCGGTGTTGGTTTAAACTCTGGGAGTCTGATCCCATGTGGTTTATTTCAGGCATATTTTAACATGGCACAATTTGGTGAAAACTTTCCTGGTGATAATTAACTCAGTCACCTATGCATTCATGACAAAGCACAAAGTGAAACAATAAAGGTCAGATGTAACTTCCTTGAGATGCTTTCTAAAGTACATGTGACATCTTCCAAAAAGATGGGTTCTATGGATTGACTGAAAAAAAAAAATCTCACAAGAAGATTCTACAAGAGGACCAGATGTCATCTTGGCTACACAGAAAGTACAAAGGTCACCAGGCTATTACTGCTCCCCTCTCTCCCTCCCTCCATCCATTCCCCAGGGAGGGCAAGGAATCCCAAGGTGAGTCAGTTCAGTCTGGCATATCCAGTTGAGGTAGAACTGAGGGCCTCCCCTCATTATCAAGGCTGAGAAAGTGTTCCTCTGTAGGGAATGGGCTCCGAGAAGCCAGTCCATGCACCAGGAGTAAACTCTGGTCTGACTGCAAGAGGCTCCACAAACTACCCACGCTGTGTGTCATCTACATTTGTGGGGTTTAGTTCTGTTCTGTTAAGGTTCCTCAGCTGTCATTTCAGAGTCAGTGAGCTCCCAATAGAGTCTCCTTCTCATAATCCTGATCCCTTTGCTCTTATAACCTCTCCTCTCTCTCTTTTGCTGGACCAGAAGCTTGAACTGTTGCTTAGCTGTGAATCCTGGCGTTTCTATCAGTTGTTGGATGAAGGGCCTGCAGCTGCAGCTGTGATTTTTTTTTTTTTGAGACAGGGTTTCCCTATTTACTTCTGGCTGTCCTAGAACTCACTTAGTAGACTAGGCTGGCCTTGAATTCACAGAGATCCATCTGCCTCTGCCTTCCAAGTGCTGGGATTAAAGGCATGCACCACTACCACCATCATCACCATCTGGCTACTTCCTGTGTCTTAACACCCTCCTTCCAGGATAAAATGTTTCAATTCAGGAAAAATCTTTTCACAACAGCCAGATAGTGATCTCTGGTGATATATATAAATTAATCTGATTGATCTGGAGTATCAGAGTCAACACAGAACCAAGCCAGGTCAGGGAGGGGTGACCCGCATTTTTAATCCTAGCCTTCGTAATGTGGAAAGAGGAAGTTAAGAGAGCTGGGCAGAACAATAGAAGAGGTTTTTCAGCTTTCCAAGATACTTTCCTTCCCTTTTGCTGAGGACTCAGAGGCATTGAGTTGGAGGATTCCTGGAGACAGGCCTGAGGAGTTGGCTGGGTGGCTGTGGTTTCTGATATTCCAGATTAATTTTATTAAATATATATCACCACAGTGAGCTAGCTCCCTAGGTATACCAGGTTCAATGTGAGCCACTGCAGAGTGTGAGGACCTTTTAGGAACAGTTCCAACCTTCTCAACAGCTTTGACCCAGGCTGTGTGTCCATGCAGGTCCTATGCAGAGTCCCGAGGTTCATGTCAAATATCTTCCTCTTTGTTTCTCTGAGTCAGGGTCTCTCCTGAGCCTGATCACCAATCAGCTGTTTCCATTTCCAGTTCTGCAGCACACATTGCCATACTTAGCTTTTCATGTGGGTGCTGGGAATTTGAACTCAGATCCTCCTGCTAACATAGCATTCTTAGCCACTGAGCTATCTTCCTAGACCCTCATATGTGAATCTCGATGCCTCACCCCAAACCCTGTTCTCTGGCCACACATGGATCGTTCTGCCTCTGGTTCAACTCTTCAGGAGCGGTTGTATGTGTGATTATTGGCCTGGCAAGGCACCAATTGTAGTGATTCAACAAAGAAGTTCATAAGCTGTTTTATATCTCTTCTTTTGGCAGTGAATAACCAGAGAAGCACCTTTGTTTTTGAGGAAAAGTTCCTAATCCCAGTTTTGAGATGGGTCTTATGTCTACAAAGGGACAAAGTACAAACAGGAGAGGTAGCATAGGGCAGTCACTTAGCCATGAAATGTCCCAGTACTGAAGATAGCCCCAGCCTAGGAGGTAGTCAAAGGAAACAGCTTGGCAAACAGCGGGCTGAGATAACAGGAAGTCTAAAAATCTCCCAAACAGACGAGCTAATCAGAAGTGTATCTGTCCTAAGACCCCAACTGATGTATAACCTTGTGTTTTTTTGCTTTTAAAAACCCAGCTTGCAAAGGGGCGGGTACCTCCTCTGGCCACCGCCATGCCTGTGTGCCGACCGAGGTCTTTGTTATGACTTGTATTTTTTTTTTCAATAAACCTTGCTTTTGCACCTCAGAGAGTTCGAGTTTCTGGCCATCTCTTTGGGGACCTCATGACAGAGCACCTCCTTTTGATGTGGTTGAGTTAGTGACTCATTTCTATCAGCTAGGGAACTGCATTAGAGCTCAGGGATGCCACTTTCGAGATGAGACCATGACCCCTTCACAAACAGCCCTCCCACAGGAGAGGGGCAGATCCAGGCTCACTCTAGGGAAAGAAAGTCATCATTTTGTTACCAGTGCACCATATGGAGAGGCACCATGGCGAGGGTGAGCTCCAGGTCAGCTCCTGCTTCTCTGTCTTTCCTCCTCTCATCCCCATCTCCATTCCCTCCTGTATCTCTCTCCTTCTTCCTCAGCTCCATTTCTCCTTCTCCATCTCTTTCCTCCCGTCTTCTCCTCCCCTCCCTCCCCTTCCCTTCTCCCTCCCCCTTTCTCTTCCTCTCTTCTCTCTCTTCCCTTCCTCTACACAATTTTTTTTCATCTATAATCATTAAGCCATGCAGGGCTGGGGCAATGCCTTAGGACATTTTCAACTACCACCCGCTCCAGAGCCTTTGCACTGTGGTTTCCTCCTCCCATATTGCTCTTGATGCAATGGACTCATTCTCAGGTTTCATGAGAAAATATTAATTCCTCAAAAATCCCCTTCTGACAACTGTCCAACTAACTTGGATTGCCCAATATTACTTATCACAGTAGTCCACATGTTTCCTCAGGGCCATAGGCCTTGCCTTCACCCCCCTCCCCGACTTTTTTTCTTTCTTCTTCTTTTTTTTTTTTTAAAGCTTTTCCATTTCCAGTTCTGCAGCACACATTGCCCTACTTAGCTTTTCATGTGGGTGCTTAGTTTATTTAGAAATAAACTAAAATTAGTTTATTTCTCATCATCAAAATTGTCCACACATCATGTCACTGCAGATCTACTCCTTTGGCTTTTTGCCAGCACCAACGCTGGCCTTTGCAGTGCCCTTAACCTTCTTCATTCTGTTCTTGCGTTCCTTTCGCTGTTTTAGTGAAGTCTTTTTCTTTTCATAAAGGCCATGTCTTGCAAGTCTGTGTTTGGGCTCGTTCTTCTTTGCATAATCTAGAGAATCATAGATCATGCCAAATCCAATTGTTTTGCCGCCACCAAAGTGGGTTCTGAACCCGAACACAAAGATGACATCTGGTGTGGTTTTATACATCTGGGCTATTTTTTCCCGAATTTCTATCTTTGGTACTGTTGCCTTCCCAGGGTGAAAGATATCGATAACCATCTGTTTCCTCTGAAGCAGACGGTTGGTCATGAACTTCCTGGTCCGGATCGTTACTGTGTCATTCATGATGGCTGCAGTGCCCGAGCTGCAAAGGGGAAAGAGCCCCACTTTTTTTCTTAAGTGTGAGTTGCCATCAGGTGTCTTCACTCATTCTCTGAAGCATACCTCTTTATCTGGGCTGACTGGCCAGTGAGGCCAGTCCCTCATCCCTGCCTCCTTGGGGCTGTGCTTGTAGATGCTGCATCAGGCTTTTTGTGAGGGTGCTGGGGTGGACCTGAGCACTCTGCTGACTGAGCATCTTCCCCATTTTCCCTTCCATATATTCTCAGGGCCGCTGTTCTCCTCTGCATTCCACAGATGCAAAACTCTCATCTCTCTTGGGCACTGTCAATCTCTAGCATCTTGTAGATACTTAAAGAGTATATTTTGTTCTTATTGTTTTGGTTTTTTGAGACAATGTCTCACTATGTCGCCCTGGCTGTTCTGGAGCTCACAGAGATCCTCCTTCCTCTGATTCTCCACCACCTCCCAGCTTCAAAGAATAATTTGGAATGGCTCCATATATGCCCATTTCTGTACCCTGTGAGGTTGTGTGTTATTGTTCGTGTCTGGTGACTGCAGAGACCAGAAAAGGGTGTCGGATCTCCTGGAACAGGGGTTTCAGCTGGTTATGAGCTGCAGTGCAAGTACTGGAAACCAAACACAGATCCTTTGCACAAAACAGCTGGTACTCCCAGTCTGAATATGGTATTTAAAAACAAGTTACTCTGGTGGTTCAAGGGGATTTCCCCCAAAAGATACAGATCAGTGGGCAGTGTACTTATAAAGGGAGAATCACATCCTTTATTTGGTGGGTTTTCCCTTTGAGGACAAAGGGCAGATGTATTCCATACATACAAGAAAGGACAAATGAGGGAGCCAACAGGCTTTATGGACTACGGAGGAGAACCCAGCATTTTAATTTTTTATTAATTTATCTCTATATTATTTGTGTGTGCGTGTGTGTGTGTGTGTGTGTGTGTGTGTGTGTGTGTGTGTGTTCATGGACACCTGTGCATACCTGTGCACGTGGAGGTCAGAGGACAGTGATTTGGTAGTAAGGGCCTTTCCCTCTGATTTTATTCACTTGGTGCCTTCTCAGTGTCTCGTACAGGTTTCTGGTACCAGTTTTATTAATTTTTTTATTATGAATAAAGTCATATTTTTTTTATCCGTGTATATCCTTGTTCAAGCTCCCTTCCCCCTCCCACCCCTTCCAGTCACTCTCTCTTCTCCACATCTCTTTATCTCCTCCTCCCCAGCAACGGCAGGAGGTCCCAAGGTTCCAATATGGCTTAGTTCAGCATCCACTCCTGGCAGATCCCGGTTTTATTAATTTTACGTTCTGGGATTCTTTCCTGAGGTGCTTTGCTGTGAATGAAATGCTGGCTCACATGGATGTGTTTGACACTTTGTAGCCAGAAGATGCTTTGGGGACTCTGTGGAGAAGGAGCCTCGCTGGGGGCGGAGCTGGGATTTGATAGCCTGACCTCATTTCCTCTTCCTATTTGCTAGCAACTTTCTGATTTCTGGTTCTGGGCGACTATGTCCCTTTGTCATCTGTGAGCAGAATGAACTCTTTAGCGTTGAGAAAACTGCCAGTGCTTGTCTAACTTTTTATGGTCTGTGTGACTGTTGCATGCTGTGCATATGTGTGGTATACATGACTGTGTGTCTGTTGCACTGTGCAGGCACAGAGTCCAGAGGATGGACCACTCCAGGTGTCTTGTTGCTCCATCACTTCCTTCAGACACAGTCACACTGACCCTGGACCTAGGCTGGCAGTCGTAGCCCTCCTAGATCACATGTCCTCAGCAATGCTAGAGTTACAGGTCCATGCCCTGGCTTTTTACATACATGCTGAGGATTTGAACTCAGGGCATCTTGGCTGTAGAACAGTTATTCTTACCCACTGGAAGATCTTCTCTTCCCCACGCCTACCTTCTGGGACAGCTATCTGGGAACTTGGTCCTAATGGAATAAAGTTTTAGACAGGGACAAATGGCTGCCATTCCTATTTATCAAAGTGGACCTGGCCTCCAGGCTCTCCCAGCATCCCTCAGTGCCCTCCCAGCATCCCTCAGTGCCCACCTGTTATCAGTGGGCATGTATGGCTGTCATACACCACCCTCTTCCCTGAACTCTCCAGCCCAGGGGCTGGATTGCCCTTCCCCCAGAGCCTCTTTCCTATCTAATCCAGACATTCTGGTCACACGCTCTTCTTTTGGAACTATGGCCTGCTGGACCTCTCCAGATGTTTTCTCCTCTCCCCGCCCTAACCACCTGTCTCTTCCCTTGTACCGGCTAACTGTCCCAAAGCTCCCCACCTTGTCTGCTTTTACTACAGAAGTCAATGGCTGTGCCGGGAAGCTTCCTCTTGCCTTCCTGGGCCCCATCATGGGGAAAGTGATACCTCTCCTTGAGATTTAGGATATTTCTCTCTTACAAGTCTCTCAGTCCATGTGGGGATGCCCCAGATTGAAATTCCTGTTACCATGACTCTTACCCACCTGCTTCCTCATTGATCCTCGCAGCCTCTTCCCGGAAGAGCTGCCTATGTGTTTCTGTGATCTCTCCTTGTCCCCTTTTCCTGCAGCACCTGCTCTGTGTCTCCTCTGTTCTCCTGAGCTCACACCTTTCCTCCCTCAGAGAACCCTCCCTCAGGTGGAGTTCCTCTGGTTCCTCCTTGTCCCTTATGACCACACCGTTTTGTCTCTTAGCTGCTTAACCCTCCCTATGACAGCTCTTTTGTGACCTTCCTTTTCTCTTGGGATGGAATTCCTTTTGAAGAAGTGCTGTCTCACTGACAATGGTTGGGCTTCAGCATACCTCGATGGCAGCCCCCTGGGCAAAGAGACAAAAGTGACCCTGTGTCTCCCAAAGGAATGAGCTCTGTAGCCAGCCATGGTGACACACTCAGGAAGTGGAGGCGGGAGGGCCAGGAGTTCAAGGTCATCCCTGGCTACATAGTGAGTGTGAAGCCATCTTAGGCTACATGTGACCCTATCTCAAAAGAACAAACTGTTCAGTCTTATAACCTGAAGGGAATTTGAGCTAATTTAAAAGGAATGAAGTAAGGGAGGCCATGCGAGTCCCGAGTCTCTTCTCTGTCATTAGATTTACTGACCCAACATTATTTATAATTTATGGTTGTTTCCACAGCATGTAAAAACTTGAAAAATCTGTTCCTACAAGCCCTGAAGATAAACCACAATGGAACTGTAAAATTTGGATGATCAACATAGTCATTTGGTCCTCAAAACAGGTTGCCATAGGGTTGAAAAAGTCTAGAGCATGGGGTGGCAAGAAAGTTCAGTGGGTAAAGCCCCCAAGGGCCTGAACTGCAGCCCCAGCTCCTACATGATGGATACCCCTAAGGTGTCCTCTTGCTGCTTCGAACGAGTGTTAACATAATTACAAATCAATGTAATAAAAATGTTCTGAGAAAGGACTATGGTCACGTTCTGTGGAGAGCACCACCATCACCCAGATGAAGTCATTTTTAAAGCTTGTTTTACTTTTATTTATGTGGATTGTATGAGTATGTACATGGAGTTCAGGGTCTGCTGAAGACAGAGGATGATGATAACTCCCTGGAGCTGGAGTTAGCTGTGGTTCTGAGTCACCTGACATGGATGCTGGCAACCCAACTTAAGTCCTCTGCAAGATAAATTCACATTTTTTTGCCTTTGGAACACTCTCTCCCCTCCATTTTAAAAGAAATATTGGGAGCCAGGTGTGGTGACTCAGGCCTCTAATTCTAGCACTTAGGAAACTGAGGCAGAGGGATCGTGAATCATCAAGGACCGGCCATACTGATGCTAGAGAGGTGGCCCAGCAGTTAAGAGCACTGGCTGCTCTGGCAGACGACTTGGGTTCAAATCCCACCACCTACATGGAGGCTCACAACCATCCATTACTCCAGTTTCAGACTGTCCTGGGACCAGCTGTACAAATGCCGAACAGACAGATGTGAAGGTGAACATTCACGCACATTGAAGCAAGTAAACCTGGTGGTAAAAATATTAAAATGAAGTTTTTCAACAGTTTTTTCTAGAAAGCAAGAAGCAAGGCATGTGTGTATTGGGAACCAAAAGAGAAAAAAAAAAAACCCTCCATATTTGTGCCACAAATCCAGTGCCCCAGACATAATTTGAAGCTGTTAACAGGGCTGTCTCTGTAAATCCAAATTATTGTTTCAAATTCCCAAAGGAACAAGATTGGGGCTGGGGTAGGGTGGACCAGTGGTTAAGAACACTGGATGCTTCTGTAGGGGACCTCAGTCCCTGCACCTATATGATGCTCACAGTCTTCAGTAACCGCAGCTCCAGGGCATCTGATGCCCTTTTCTGTCCTCTGTGAGTACTACATGCACGCATGCAACCCTCCAATTTCACATATAATTGAAAATAATGTTGACTAGGAGAGGCAGCCCAAACACTACCCCCACTGACTGCCTCAGGGTAGGGCTTGTGTCACTGGTAAGTGAGAAAGAGCTGTGGGCTCTCTCCTTGCTCACAGAGATGTGGAGAAAAGCCCTTGGCTTTCCTGAGGTCTCCTCAGCACACATACAAAATCCAGAAAGGAGAGTAAGATGAACTGTTACCTCCTTTAGAGCATTTTACAAGAGGCTCTTGAGGGGCCCTGCTGAAGTTCCCTCATAGGAGAGGGCCCAGAAGCACACTGGAATCCTGAGATGCCAGACTTTTATTTCTGCTGTGTAGTAAGACAGGCCTATATGGTCAAGAAAGTTGGCTTAAACTGTTTTCCAAGGCATGCACATAATGTACTTCTTTTTTCCGCCAATATAAGTCTTTTATTGTTCCCCAAACACCACAAATCACTTAAACTCAGGATCTTGTTTTTGGAGCTGGGAAACTCAGGTCTTACTCATCAGGCTGCTGTACTGTTCCCTTTTCTGACACATAGATGCCATCCAAAAACTTTCTGATATCCTTGTTTTTAACTGTTGTGGCTTGCTGAATCAGAGCCGCTGAATTTGAAACAAGTTCAATGTCATTTTCTTCAAGGATTAATTCATCCTTCTGGGTTTGAGAGACAGAACAAGCAACGCCTGTCCTCATCCAAACTCTGCAGATATATTTTTCACCCAAAAAGTTTCAGATTTCGACCAAAGACCCTTTCTCCTGAATAAGGACGTTGATAGGGAAGTGAGCATACACAGACCTCATCTTGTAGCAGAAGCCCAGTGTAACACCCTTGATCATGTTCTGAACATGACTGCAGATGGTTTGAATGGTGGCCAGTTCCTTTCTGTTACCCCACCATTTGTCAACCCGAAGCTTCTTCTTCTTTTTTCCGAAGAGACTCAGCTCTACATTGATATGACTGAAGTCCCTCCAGAGGGTTCCTCTGGGGCCCTTCACAATGACCGTGTACCCCTTCAGAATGATGTCCACATTTTCTGGAATGTTGACAGTCTTGTTGCTGAGAATGATCTTCATTCTCGCAGTACATGGGGCAAAGAGAGAACACTCTTTGTCATCACCCACATAATGTACTTCTTTATGAGCCAACCTGGAGTCTGTCCAAGGGGTTTAGCAACAGCTGCTGTCCATTGTTCCTGATTGCTTGGAATCTGCCTAGTAACAGATGCTGTCAGATCTCCTGATCATGCCCAGCAGTGAGGGACAGCCATGCAATATCACCAGATCGTGACACAGCCTGGGTGCTGAGAGGAGGGTGTAATAAGGCTCTCTGCATTGTTGAATAAGTAAGTTGGTCCTTTTCAACTCACTCCCAGGGTCTGTGTCACCCCCTTCTCTGAGGGAACTGTTAGGATCCAGCAACACTGTTACACCTCCAACTATGTGTGATTCTGCCCTCACTGCAGGCCTGTGGTCTCAGGTAGAGAGACAATGCATGGAGAGGCACAGGTATCCACGCTGGGAGCCTTTACAGTGGCCACTCTCTCCTGTCATCACCCCTCACCCAGGATCTATCTGTACATAAGACCCCTCAAATGTTCGTGGTTCCCCAGGATGGACCCTGTGGAGTGGCAGTTGAGTTTGTTAGAGGTCTGAATGGGGATGGTAAACATATGTGCACATTTATGCAGTGAATGATTTTCCATAATGAGTGTGCTCTGAAAATAATTAGCATTTATTTCTAATTAGTCTGAGGTCTCAGGAGTGGATGTAAAGTCTAGCTCTGTCTTGCAGTAGTCAATTTTCTCTTTGCCAGCACAGCAGCCTAACAGTGGAGGGGCTTATTTAGGCTCATGGCTGGAGGCTGCAGTCCATCATGGCAGAGGAAGGCATGGTGGTAGGCACTGGAGGTGGCCAGTCACATCACTTCTGTGGTCAGGAAGTGGAGATACATAGTTTTGGTACTCAGTCTAAGACCACAGCCTAGGGAATGATGCCACCCACACCCAAGAAGGGTCTTGCCTCCTACACATACATAGATATATCATAGAAATTAAAATAGTGTTTTTTTTTAAAGTCAAACTCTGAAGGGAAATGGAGGAGGAATGGAGGGTGATGCACACCTCTAATCCTAGCATTTGGGAGGCAGAGGTAGGTGGATCTCTGAGTTCAAGGCCAGTCTGGTAAACAGGGGGAGTTCTAGGACAGTTGGGGATGTTACATAGAGAAATCCTATCTCAAAAAGATAAAAAAGTCAGAGGTATGTTTCCATGGTGACTCCATATCCAGTTGACAATGATTCTATGTCAATTTGATGCTTTTTTTTTTTTAATCAGATGACCTTGCTGAATTGCAGGATCATTGTTTTATTTAATTAATTTATCTTTGTTTTATTTATACTGTGAGGATGTTGGGTCTCGTCCACCATACCTGGCTCTACAATGCTTTATTCTAGTGGGTGAACCACAACAAAATATCCAGCTCTGAGTAGGCATCCTCCCGCAGAACACTTGGGCTCCCCTATGACCTGTGTCCAGGAGCAAGCTGGGCTCAGTTGAGACCTAGAAGAGGCTGTACACAAGACAGACACTAAGTTTGTACTTTACAGGGCCAACCGGAAGTGGTCATGAGTAAAAGTTCAGTTGGTGTTGAAGAGGACGGAGAGAATGAAAGAAACAAAGCCCTGAATGGGAGTCAGAATGTCTTCCCCCAAATGGCTTCCTAGGCATGCATTCTGGCTAGCTTTTCACATTGACTTGACACAGACTAGGGTCGCTTGAGAGAATGCCTCGACCATCTTGGCCTGTAGAGCATTTTCTTAATTAGTGATTAACAGGGGAAGGCCCAACCCATGGTGGGCGGTGCCACCCCTGGACTGTTGGTCCTAGGTCTGTCTATAAGAAAGCAGGCTGAGCAAGCCATAAGCAAGGCAGTCAGCAGCACCCTCCCTGACCTCTGCATCAGCTCCTGCCTCCAAGTTCCTGCCCTGTGTGTGTTCCTGTCCTGGCTTCCTGAATGATGGGCTATAAGCTGTGAGCTGAAATAAACCCTTTTCTCCCCAAGTTGCTTTTGGACATGGTGTTCATTTAGAGCAACAGAAATCCTGAAACACTTGGGCAGGTTCCAGTTAGAATTAGAGAGAGCAGATGTGAGTGCCTGGAATTTCCCCTGAGATGGGTAGGTGGCATAAGTGCCTCTATACCATTGTTGTGGAGGTGTGTATCTATATGTGATCTATAGCTAGTGTGGGTATGGTCACAAGGGTGCGGACCCTGTTTAAGACCCACTGCATTGAGGAACTGAGAAGAGATGACTCAAATCAGCTTCTGGTTTGAGAAAGTGGAAGCTTATAGGCGTCTCTGTTGTATGATGGCTTTGGGCTTTCTCTCCATCCCCAAAGTAGTAGATGGGGTGGCCTTTAACTCAATTACATTTTGACTCTATGTAGTCGGTGTCAGATCCCATAGGAGGAGAGCTATGTCCCTCATGACTGGCCCTCATATTGCCCATATCACCTTAAATTCCTGGTTGGATTTCTTTGGAGAAGTGGCACATGGGACTCAGAAACACTAACATTTATTGCTTGACTGTGGAAGAAATAACCAGATGAAGCGGTGGTGGGGTGGTGGGTGTCATGTTTCTCACTGGGGTGACAAAGTACTTCAGTAAAGCAGCTCAAGGAAGGAGTGATGTTGGGTCATGGTGCAAGAGGATAGGATCTATTATGGTGGAAAAGGCATGTGGGATCTGGTCATGAAGCACAGTCAGGGAGCAGAGATGAATTTTGGCTCATTTTCTTTTTTATTTATTCTGGAACCACAGCCTATGTAATGGTATTCATGAGAGAATGAGGAGATGGAAATGGAAGAGATGGAGGAGAGGATGGGGAAGGAGAAGATGGAGGAGGAGATGGAGGAGGAGATGGAAGAGGGGATGGAGGAGGGATGGAGGAGGAGATGAGGGAGGAGAAGATGGAGGAGATGGAGGAGGGGATGGAGGAGGGATGGAGGAGGAGATGAGGGAGGAGAAGATGGAGGAGATGGAGGAGGGATGGAGGGGATATGGAGGAGGGATGGAGGAGGGATGGAGGAGGAGATGAGGGAGGAGAAGATGGAGGGGATGGAGGAGGAGAAGATGGAGGAGATGGAGGAGGGGATGGAGGGGATGGAAGGGATGGAGGGGATGGAGGAGGGGGTAAAGGAGGAGATCGAGGAGAGGGTGGAGAAGATGGAGGAAATGAAGATGAGGGAGGAGGGGATGGAGGAGGAGATGGAGGAGATTCTGTATAAATATTGGCTGAAACAATAAAGCTTCGGAGGACTTGATCAGAGATCTTTGTCTTGTCCTTCCGTTTTTTGTGTTCCTGCCTTCCATTTGTTTCATTCCCAAGTTCAGGTCCACACTAAAGACCCTACTAGTCAAAAAAATTCTTCTAGCCACAGGATCCCCCAGAAGGTACTGGAAAATCCTGGTGGGCTGTGTGCATGGGGAGGAGACAGTGTCAGGGATGGTTGTTGACCATAAGCGGAAGAAAGGAATGAAAGAGAGGGAAGGGGAAAAATAAACCATGGTGGACAGAAGTGGGTGTGGGGATTTTGGGGGAAGTTTCAGGGTCTGGAGCTCTGAGGGGGTTTTAGAGGGTGAAGAGGAGGACCCTGTGAGGTCACTGATGATACTGGTATCTTGGGAAGACCTTGAGCTTCGAGGGTCAAGACAGGCAGTATTGGGAACAGTTTTGAGTAGAAGGGATTTCTGCAGAAACTCCAGAGCCAACAAGGAGAGAGAAATTCAAGAGTGGAAACAGGCAAAAATGAAAGTCATCACACAACCTGGGCCCTGGGGATTACACCTGCACCCGGCTCTTGGGCGATACAGTGAGGCTGAGGCCAACCTGGACCACAGGAGACCTCACCTTAAAAAACCAACCAACCAACCAACCAACCAACCAATCAACCAAATAAGCAAAACCAAGATAAATCAATCAGAAATGTAACTGGAAGCTGGAAGTTATAAAAGTAGGGTGGTGGGTGTGAGCCTGGGCTGGCTTACAGGGTGTATCTGTCCATCCATTATTCATCCATCCATCCATCCATCCACCCTTTTTTTATTTCCATGTGTCTGTATTTATCTGTCTGTCTATCCCCTATTTCTCTCTGTCTATCTGTCATCCATCCATCAGTCCACTAAAAAAATCTACTCTTTCTCTATCTCTCCTCTATCTATCTCAAACACACAGTGAACAATGCAGCATGGGTATGCACACAGACACATGTGTCAGTGGACCAGATCTGAGACCCCAAAGGAAACAGACACTGTATCATCAATTGACTTAGAACAGTGAGAAAGAGTTTCTTCAATAAATGCTGAGAAACTGGATATTCTCCTGCTGAAAAACAAGACAGACCCTCACCTCACATCTGTCTATGTACAGACTGAACTCAGAATGGATAGAGACTTAAATGTGAGACAAAGACACCTGATTAATTATTGGAAGAAAAATAGGAAAAAATCCTTTTTTTTTGACAGGCTCACTATGTAGTTCAGGATGACTAGAACAGAGATCTACCTGCTTCTGTCTCTCAAGTCCTGAAATCAAAGGTGTACACCACCACACCTGAGATTTTTAAAAATTAACTTTTACCTACTTATTTGGTGTGTGTGTCTGCGTGCACTCATGTGCATACTTTCACTTGCAGCTGACGTGGTATGTGTGGAGGTGAGAGGCAACTTGTGAGGACCCATCCTTGCCTTCAGTCACGCGGGCCCTGGAGCTCACACAGGTCAGCTTTGGCGGAAGCGTCCACCTGCTGTCAGAGGCATCTCTCTGACAAAGGTTTTTCAATCTTGTCGATTTCAGAAAGGCACAAATAGAAATGTGGGTTCCGATTAGATGGAAAGGCTTCTGCCTGTTGAAGGACAGTACGGTGAGCAAGAAGAGAGGATACAGCCTGGGTCAGAGTGCCCGACACATGGCTAATGTCCTGAACACACAAGAAACCCACACAACTCAATGGCAAAGCTCGCGCCGGGGAGGGGGAGGCGGCGGGGGGGGGCGGGGGCGGGAATGAACCACTTCAAAATGCACAAAGGAACAAGTGGCTACATATTTTTGTCTTTTATTTATGTATGTATTTATTCACTTACTTAACTTATTATTGCATATTCTTCTGTACCTTTTAATTTAGTTAAACAATTTTATCAGCCTACCATCTTGATGCTTTCTTCTGTGGGTGAACCCCTTTGTTTGGATCTGTTCATACTGGTTCCTGCCACTCCTGGGCACTCGTCTGCTTTGGAGTCTCACATACGTATGGCATACATGCTACATGTAATGTGGGCTCCATAGATGGAGCGCTTTTATGAGTGGGGTTCATTTCACCTCACAAAGGCCTTCCAATTCTATCCATTTCTTTGTAAATGGCATCATTTTATTCTTTATCACATACTGCGATGGTTAGTTTTGTGTCAACTGCACACAAGTGGGGATCACCTGTGAGAAGGGAACCTCACATGAGAGGATGTCATCATCAGAATGCCAGTAGGCAAGCCTGTACTGCATTTTCTTGATAGATGGTTGATGGATGCTGGGGAGGACCTAACCCACTGTGGATGCTGCCATCCCTGGACTCTTGGTCCTGGGTTCTATAGAAAGCAGGCTGAGCAGGCCAGGAGAACAGCCAGCAAGCAGCACCCTTCATGGCTTCTGCATTAGCTCCTGCCTCTAGGTTCCTGCCTTGACTCCCCTTCATATAAGTTATAAGTTGAAATAAACCCATTCTTACCCCAATTTGCTTTCCCCAGGGTTTTATCATTACAACAGAAACCTAATTAGGATGTATGTGAGTAAAATCCATTGTGCATCACATTTTATGTTTAAATCTCTCTTTCTGTGTATAGTACACCTTTTTATTGTGTGTACATTGTGGACTTAAAACACATTTCTTTTTATTTTTAGCCTTTATTCTTCTTTTATACATTATACTCTGACCACAGTTTTCTCTCATTTCACTCCTTCTAGTTCCTCTGCCCACCTCCAGGCCCCCAGGGATATCCTCCAAGCCCGGCCTAACAAGATACAATAAGGCTGAGCACAAACCCTCATATCACTGGTGAATGAGGCAACCCTGTAGTGGGATTATGTTGTTACATTGTAAATACTGTCCCTCCTACTGCTTTAATAGAAAGTTGATTGTCCAAAAGGCAGACAGGAAGTATGGGCACAACTAAGAAAACTCTGGGAACAGAGCAGAACAGAGATGCTACAGAGAAGCCAGAGAGACACCATGATAAGACACCAGAGAAGCCAGCAGATGCAAAGGACAACTATGCTGCCCTGAGAAAAGGTACTGAGCAGCATGGTTAAACAAGATAAGAGTCATGGGTTAGTTTAAGAGTAAAGTGTTAGCAAGCTATATACCTGGGCCCTAGGTCAATCAGCATAAAATTAATGTAAGTATCTATGTGTTTTTGTGGGACTGTGGGACTGTAGGACTGAAGATCTGGACCAGCGGAGCCCATTATCTATTGCTCAACCTTGATGCAGGGAGAAGGGCCTTGGACCTGCCTCAACTCAATGCACCAGGTTTTGATAATTCCCTATGAGAGTCCTTACCCTTTTGGAGGGAGGGATGGGGTCAGAGGAAAGGCTGGGCAGGGAGCAGGAAAGATGAGAGGGATTATCTGTGGATGGTACATAAAATGAAAAAAATCTTAAATAAAAAGAAAAAAAATGTCGAATCATCTCTCCCCTAAATTCAGGTCAACAGAAAAAATCCCTGCAGATCATATCATAACTCTTCAGCAAAATCCAGTTTGCTGGATACCCTAATCCTGCCCCACCCCCAATCCATCCCATCACTCTGGGCCATCGGCAGCTACCTGAGACCCACAGATCATTAGCACCTATTAGACCAAGGGTGAGTGACACTTTACCCAGCTCAGCCAGAGAGCTCAGTTTCTCTGACTCAAGCCCTGGGACACAACCCTTGGAACCTCACCCCCTCTCATCTCTTCCCTAAGCCCAGGCCAGCAGGGAAAACCCATGCAGGCCAGAACTCCCCAGTATAATCCACTTGGCTGGTTATCCCCATCTACAAATCTTGCCCCAACCACCAATCCATCCCATTACCTGGCAACTTCAGCAGCTACCTGAGACCCACAGTTCCCCCCAGCACCTATTGGATAAAGAGCAGCTACTTGAGATCTACAGTTCCTCAGCACCTATTGGATCCTCAGCTCCTATAGTATTAAGAATTCCTTCTGGGGGCCTGGAGAGATGGTTCAGTGGTTAAAAGCACTGACTGTTCTTCCAGAGGACCAGGTTCAATTCCTAGCACCCACATGGCAGTTCACAACTGTCTGTAGTTCCAGTTCCCAGTTCCAGGCAAGCACCAAGGCAAATACATAAAGTTAAAAAAAGAGTTCCTTCTGGATCAAGAGCTCTTACTGGACCAAGATTGGATCCCTGAGACACAGAATCAGCCAACTCTTATTATATCAAGAACAGCTCACTGTGACACAGAATATACTACCTCCAAGTAAACCAAGAGCCCAGATAGGACCAAGAGAGGCTTCCCAAAACATAGACACAGCCAGAACAGATTACACCAAAATTAGCTCACTGAGATACAGACAAATCTTGCATTGATCTAAGGAAGCAATCGGCAGACCAGTGCAAGAATACATATAACAACATAAAAAACAACATGGTGCCACCAGAATCTGGTGGTTCTACAACAATAAAACCTGATCATGATAATATAGAAGAAGCAGAAGAAACTGACCTTAAGAACAACTTTATGAAAATAATAGAAGCCTTAAAGGCGGAAATAAAAACTCCCTTAAAGAAATAGAGAAAAAGTCAAACCAAAAATTGGAAGAGATCAATAAATCCCTTAAAGAAAATAAAGAAAACAAAAAAAAGCAATCAAACAGGTGAAGGAAACAGTTCAAGATTTAAAAATTGAAATAGAGGCAATAAAGAAGACACAAACTGAGGGAATGCTGGAAATAGAAAATCTGAAGAAACAAACTGGAACTATAGATGTAAGTATAACCAACAGAATGCAAGAGATGGAAGACAGAATCTCTGGTGTGGAAGATTTGATAGTAGAAATAGATATGTCAGTCAAAGAAAACACTAAGACCAAAAAAGTCATAACAATATAGGACACCATGAAAAAACCAAACCTAAGAATCATAGAAATAGAAGAACACCAGCTCAAAGACATAGAAAATATATTCAACAAAATCATAGAAGAAAACTTTTCCAATCTAAAAAGGGAAATGCCTATAAAGACACAAAAAGCTTACAGAATACCAAATGAGCTATATCTCCCCACAAACGTCTGCTTGCCACATAATAATCAAACCAGTAAACCTACATAATAAAGAAAAAATATTAAAAGCTGCAAAGGAAAAAGGCCAAGTAACTTAAAAAGGTAGACCCATCATAATAACACTAGACTACTCAATGGGAACAATGAAAGCCAAGAAGTCCTGACCAGATGTTATACATACACTTAAAGACCATGGTTGCTACTATACCCAGCAAAACTCCCAATCATCATAGATGAAGTAAGCAAGATATTTCAAGACAAAAAACATATTTAAACAATAGTTATTCACAAATCCAGCCCCACAAAAAGCACTAGAAGGAAAACTCTAACTTAAGGAAGCTAGATACACTCACAAAGCCACGAGCAAGAGAGTATCCCACATAAGGAAAAACCCAAAGTAGTGAAACACACACACAATCAAGAATAACATGAACTAACAATCACTAGTCATTAATATCTCTTAATATCAATGGTCTCAATTCACCTATAAAAAGACACCGGCTAACACAATGGATACAAAAACAGAATCCATCCATCTGCTTCATACAAGAGACACATCTCAACTTCAAAGACAGATACTGGCTTAGAGTAAACGGTTGGGGAAAAAATTTTCAATCAAATGGACCTAAGAAACAAGCTGGTGTGACTATCCTAATATCTAACAAAATAGACTTCAAACTAAAATAAAAAGAGATCAGGAGGAAAATTATTTAATCATTTCAGGAACAATCTATCAAGAGGAGGTCTTAATCCTGAACATTTATGTCCATAACACAGGGCACCTACATATGTAAAAGACACATTACTAAAGCTTAAACATCACATCAAATTTCACACATTAATAGTGGAAAACTTCAATACCCTACTCTCACCAATGGATAGGTCAACCAGACAGAAACTCAACAGAAATAAGGGATCTAATAGATGTTATGACTCAAATGGACTTAATAGATATGTATATAGAATTTTCCACCCAAACACAAAGGAATATACTTGCTTCTCAGCACCTCATGGTGCTTTAAAATTGACCACATACTCAGTCATAAAGCAAATATAAGCATATAAAAATGGTAATAACTTCTTTTATCCTATCAGACCACCATGGACTAAAGTTAGAGTTCAACAACAACACAAATCACAGAAAACCTACAAACTTATGGAAAATGAACATCTCTACATTGAACCACCTTTGGGTCAAGGAAGAAGTAAAGAAAGAAATCAAAAACTTCCTAGAATTAAATGAAAGTGAATCTACAGCATAGCCAAACTTGTGGGACACAATGAAAGCAGCGCTAAGAGGAAAATTCATAGCACTAGATGCCTATGTGAAAAACCAAGAGAAACCTCCCACAGGAGACTTAACAGCACAGCTGAAAACTTTAGAACAATTAGAAGCAAACTCACCAAGAAGGAGGAGATAACAGAAAATAATCAAACTTATAGCTGAAATCAATAAAATTGAAACAAAGAGAACAATACAAAGAATCAATGAATCAAAGAGTTGGTTTTTTTTTGAGAAAGTCAACAAAACCTTATGCAAGCTAACCCAAAGGCAGAGAGAGAGAGAGAGAGAGAGAGAGAGAGAGAGAGAGAGAGAATCCAAAATAACAAAATCAAAAATGAAAAGGGGGATATAATAAAAGACACTGAAGAAATCCAGAGAATCATTAGGTCATAGTTCAAAAAACTGTACTCCACAGAATTAGAAAACCTAAAAGAAATGGACAGCTTTCTGGATAGGTACCACTTACCAAAATTAAATCAAGACCAGACAATGACCTAAATAGACCTATAACTCCCAAGGAAATAGGAGCTGTTATTAAAAGTCTCCCAAGCAAAACAAGCCCAGGACCATATGACTTCAGTGCAGCATTCTACCAGATTTTCAAAGAAAAATTAATATCAATATTCCAAATTGTTTCACACAATAGAAACAGAAGGAACATTGCACAACTTTGTTTTTGTGGTTATGGTCACCCTGCTACCCAAACCACACAAAGATGCAATAATGAAAGAGAATTACAGACCAATCTTCCTCATAAACATTGATGCAAAAATGCTCAATAAAATACTGGCAAACTGAATTCAAGAACATATCAAAAAAATCATCCACCACAATCAAGTAGGCTTCATCCCAGAGATGCAGGTTTGGTTCAACATAGAAAAAAACTGTCAATGTCATTCATCATGTAAACAACCTGAAAGAAAAAAAAAACCACATGATCATATCATTAGATGCTGAAAAAGCCTTTGACAAAATCTAACACTCCTTCATGATAAAAGTCCTAGGGAGATCAGGGATACAGGAAAAATTCCTAAACATAATAAAGGCAATATACAGCAGGCCATTAGTCAAAATCAAACTAAATGGAAAGAAACTAAAACACAGATGACAGCCTGTGCTGAAGAGGGTGTGGAGCAAGGGGAACACTCCTCTATTGCTGGTGGGAGTGTAAGCTTGTTCAGCCACTTTGGGAAATCAGTATGGTGGTTCCTCAAAAAATTGGGAATTAATCTTCCCTGATCCAGCAATACCACTACTGGGCATATACCCTAAGACGCATATTTGCACCCCAAAAGCATTAGCTCAACTATGTTCATAGCCACATTATTTGTAATAGCAAGAACCTGGAAATACCTAGATGCCCCTCAAACTGGAAAACAGATTAAAAATTGCAGTACATCTACACAATGGAGTACTACTCTGCAGAAAAAAAGACATCCTGAAACTTGCTGGTAAATAGATGGATTTGGAGAGTATCATCCTGAGTGAGGTAACACAAGCCCAGAAAGATAGACCTGGTATGTACTCACTCATAAGTATATTTTTAGATACAAAGCAAAGAATCACCTGGTTATAATTCACCTCCTTCCCCCAGCAGCTAGGTAACAGGAGAAAGTTAAGAGAGACAGACATCCGTAGATTCCCTTGGGAAGGGGAAATAGAGAAGATTCCTGAGAAAATGGTGATTATACAGGGGTGGAGGAGCAAGAGGTAGTGAGAAGAGAACATGAGAGAGTGGGGTGGCAGAGCAGGGGTGGGGGGGAGCAGCAGAGAATGAGAGCAAATACGTGGATATCCTGATAGAGGGAGCCATTGTGGGTTAGAGAGGAATCTGATCCTAGGGAACACCCAAGAACCCACAGGATGAGCCCAGCTAGGACTTCAAGTGAAGAGGGAGCCTAAACTGGCCTTTCCCATTATCATATGAAGGACCATCCTAATTGCCATTATAGAATCTTCATCCTGTAAGATGCAGAGATCCACAGCTAAACACGAGGCTGTTCCAGCTGAAGAGAGGAAAGAGAGATTGCATAAGCAGAAGGCTCAGTATCATGGTGGGGAGACCCACGGAACAGGCTGTCTGGAGATTTTGGAAGCCCATGCCTAGGGAGAAAACACCTTTCTAATCCTTGACCCTTGGGGGAGGGACTTGTTTCTACCTCAACTGGATATGTCAGATAGAATTGACTCACTGTGGGATTCCTTGCCTTCCCTGGGGAGTAAACCTGGGCAGTGGTGGTAGTGGGGAGGGGGGAATGTGAGGGTGGAGGGAAGAGGATGCTGGAAGACTGGGAGAAGGTGGGAGAGCAAGCAGTAGTGGATATGAGAAATTTTTTTAAATAAAAAAAAGCTTAGGGATACCATTATACAATAAAAAAATATTGTTTCATGTGATCAGAGAATACAGATACTCAGTAAAGATAGATATAGATGGAAACATCCTTTAAATGGGTTGCAGTAAGTTGAAAAATGTACATAGCCTTGAGAAGAAAAGGATAGTAAGTGTAGACAGTTAAAAAAGTTTTTAAATAATAAAGTCTTTAAAGAAAAAACCAAAATAATAAAAAAGAATAAGCCACATAGAGTAGGGAAATATACAGGGAGTCTGGAACCTGTATGTTGCTGTATTTACTTTAAATTTTTTGATTGCTGATGAAGAAACCATTGTTCTTGAGAGACACTGGATTATGAAAACTGTTAAATTAAACCAACTTAGATATTTTAAAAGTTTCTTGACTTCAAAATGGAAGTAAAAATGTGTGTTGCTTTGGGGAAAAGGTTATGCTCTTATTTCCACAGAAAATGAAAGACTATGGATTCATTCAGGATTGAAGAAGATCAGACTTAATCAAAGAAGATTCCCTGAAAATCCTAGCTATAAACAAACAAAAACCCTAGAAAAACTACAAGACATGTAACAACATAAATCCTGCTCAAACATAAAATAACAAAAAATTATCTTTGGCTGACAGTCTATACTTGTATTAATGCATATATGAATATTACCTTTAAAAGTTTGTGTGTATTTTTAGAGCAGGGGATCAGACACCAATAGTCTCAGGCAGACTCCAGGTTGGCTCATAAGGAAGTACATTATGTGCATGCCTTGGAAACTGGTTTGTGTCAATTTCCTTGGCTCTAAGGGCCTGTCCTACTATAGGCAAGAAATTGCCATTGCCTCAAGTGCTAACAGTATGCTGTCTAATTTATACAAACTGGACACACAAAAAGCAACTGCTGAAGTTTGCCAAGTCAAGGTAAGACAGTCCTTCAAAAATTCCTGCTTCACAGAAAGGCCTGTAGGCCAAAGATGGATGCCCCAATGTTACAGAGGAACTTTGAGTGATTGCTTAGCCAGATGTCCCTGTTATTAGGTAATATCACATGCTTCTGGAATTGTTGATGGAGTTGAAGACTAAAGTAGTGAGACTTACAGTTTTCCTTTGTTATGATAAAAATAAATTAGGTATAAAACTTTAAACTCACAAAGAAAAGATAGCTAGTACTTTCTCTAAGTTTGCCAAATACAAATGGACTGGATATTGTAGCTGTAATTATTTCTTGATAACTGTTTTTGCTGTATGTAGTTTTACTCTGTTAAAGTTAAAACCTTCCTTTTTTATTAGATAAAAAAGGAAAATGTTATGGAGCAATCTTTTTGTACACTGTGAAGATGTGTTTCTCCCATTGGTTTAATAAGGAGCTAAATGGTCAATAGCTAGGTAGGAAGACATATAGGTAGGGAAGGCAGTCATAGTGAACTCTGGGAATAAGAAGGGCAGGGTCATCAGCTAGAGGGAGAGGGAGAAAGACCTGCAAGAGGGCAGGTAACCAGAAATCATGTGACAACATGTAGACGGACAAAATTAGTTAAGTTTTAACAACTAGTTAATAACAAGCCTAAGCTATTGACTGAGCTTTTATAATTAATAAAAGTCTCCGTATGGTTATTTGGGAGCTGAGTGGTGAAGCAGAAAATTACACCTATATCTGTGGGCCATTATAACAATTTAAATTTTTTTGACGTGGTGTGTGCTTCTCTCTCTTCCCCTGCTTTTTCTCTCCTTCTTTCCCTGGTCCTCTGTGCAAACTCCTACGTGTGCCCATAAGGAGGCCAAAGGAGAATGTCTGCTGTCATCCCTATTGCTCTCCACCTTATTCTCTTGAGCCTGGAGCCTGCTGTATTTTTGGTAAGCTGGCCAACCCCAGGACTACAGAGATCCTCTTGTCTCTGGCTCTTCTCAGTCATGCATGGCTTTTTATGTGTGTGCTGTGGATCCCACCCACATTGCATTGCATTGCAGGGCAAGGAGACTTACCACTGAGCTGCCTGCCCAGCCCGCCTCCATGTTCTTTTTATGGCCAGTCTCTTGCTGACCACCTTGCTGGCTTGCACCATGGCTACTGTATGAAGCAGCAGTGAGCATCCTGTGTAATGTCTGCCATCTCTACATGCTGAGATCACACCACAGTCCTAGTTTGGGGCTTTGACAAATGTGATCCCCAGAGATGCTTCCTTGGCTTTGGGGTCCCCTCTCCTTTCCTTGGTGAGAGGTTCAGTTTTTCCTTTTTCTTCTCCTCCATTCTCCCTTTCTCCCTCCTTCCCTCCCTTTCTATTTTCTTTCTTTTTTCTTTTCTCTCTTCTTTCTCTCTCTCTGGTTTTTAGTATTTGGTTTTTCAAGATAGGGTTTTTCTGTGTAGCCCTGGATGTCTTGGAACTTGATTTGCAGACCAGGCTGGCCTCAGACTCAGAGATCTACCTGCCTCTGCCTCCTGAATGCTGAAATTAAAGGTGTGGGTCACCACCTGGCTTCAATCTGATTTTTAAGTGACAGAAATGGGCAGTGAGCATGAAGAAAGCAACAATGGCAGCAACAGCAGAAAGTTCTAACCAAAATCACAAGGACTGTCTCCTCCTACGTGGGAGGACAACCCTAAAAAGGTCAAACAAGTGGAGCAACAGCTTGGCAATTCCAGTTCCTGCAGGGGACTTGCACCCATGTGCACCCATGTGCATCCATGTGCACCCATGTGCACCCATGTGCATCCATGTGCACCCATGTGATGCTCCCAACTATTTATAACTCCAATTCCAGGGACAGCACTCTGGTATACAAAACCACAGGAACACATAACAAGTAAGTCTTCAAAAAAGAAAATTTGGTTTAGATACACAAAATGAAGGTACTTTATTGAACTGTAAGAATGAAGTAAGGTTAGCCTGGGCTACATGAGATTCTATCTAAGAAAAGGTGTGGGGAGGGCACTGAGCTGGCCCAGTGGGTGAAGATGGACCTGAGTTTTATCTCTGGGCATGCATGATAGAAGGAAGGAACTGATTTTCCCATTTGTCCTCTGACACCCATGTGCTGTTACAATCACACTCTCACACACACTCACACACACACACACATACACACTGATAACAAATACATTACATACTTTAAAAACTTTTTTTTTTTTTTGAGACAAAGCTTCTCTGTGTAACAGTCCTGGCTGTTCTGGTGCCAGACTCTGTCTCTGGCAAATAGGATGGAGGGAGCTCGAGGCCATCTGGCATCTCTCTGGGGCTAAAGCGAGATGGTGAGTGTTGATGACCTAGATCCCCCTAGCCACTGGGGGAAAGTACACCCTAAGTCGAAAGCCTTGTCAAAGCAAGAACTCGTTTTATTGCATCAGGCCAGAACTTATATAGGGCTGTGAGAAGGGAATGGGAGTCTTGGGATGGGGTAGGTGGGATAGTGAATAAGGGCCAATAATATTTTACCATGTTAGTGGAGGCTTTGCTGAGTCACTCACACATGGAGTTTATGGCCAGAGACAAGTTGCCAAACTATAGGAAGGCTTAGGAATTTGCACTAGGTCTCAAAGGGCCCAACATTCTGGAACTTTCGAAGGCTGGCTTTGAACTCACAGAGATCTGCCTGCCTCTGCCTCCTTAGTGCTGGGATTAAGAGCATGTGCTAACACTGCCCAGCTCTTCTAAAGAGAACCAAATTATATCATTTGCATGAAAACAGATGGAAATGGAGATCATTATGTTAAGAGAAGACAGTCAAAAATATGAACAGATATAGACATATGCCACCCTTTACTCCAGTGTGAGGCATTTGGACAGATAAATAAATGAATACATGACATGTGGACAGAAGGGCATTTTGTGGAGGAGGGCAGGGATCTGGGGGGAGGAGGAAGAGGAGGAGGAGGAGGAGGAGGGGGAACTAGAGAGTATTGTGGGGTGAATATGGGTAAAGTTCAGGGATCCCATGTCATAATAAAACCCTATATTTTCAGCTCTGGCTGAATCAGTTACTGGGGTATCTAGTCGGGATAGAGTATTATTCAGTGATGAAAGATGCATCTCCCCTAGATGTAGAAACTAAAAAGGCTGAATTCCCAGCCCATGGAGCCTCATGGGTTGTGGAGATGCTTCTTAAAAGTTCTGTATTTGACTCAGTTGGAGGCCCTGGCCAAGGCCATAGCAACTTTCATCAATAACAATGATAACAATATTTTAACTGTTGCTACCATTTCTACAGAAAGAGAAACATACTGTCAGGCAAAACAGTCAGCTGAGGTGATGGAGTGAATGGAAGTGATCTACCTGCTTATGCCCCCCCCAAGTGCTGGGATTAAAGACCTGTAACACTGCTGTCAGACATTAGCACATTTTAATTAATCTATTTTGTGTGCATGTGTTAATCACAAGGATGTCAGGGCACACTTTTGGTGGGTAGGGAGGGGCTATTGAGGGAGCCAAAGTTACCCAAGATCATGTGATGTAGAGCCTGCAACATTCTAACTCTCCCTAGTGAGTTACACAGCCTCACAGGGCTTTTTTCCTCTGGGACTCTCAACTTAAATTGTGCCTTTTGCATCATCACAGGAACCAGAGGAAATAGCTGCTCAGCCTCCAGGGGATGCTGTCGTGAGGGATTCTTCAGAATGAGTTATTAAAACTATGTAAAGTTGGCCATTGGCAAAAAAAATCCTCCCAGCAGCGTAAGCATTCAGGAGTTCTCTGTTTAATCACATCACACAGGGTCACACAGCAGATTAGGTTCAAGTTTATCAATAAAAACTAAACACGGGGAAAAGAAAAGGCAGCGGTGAGAAGCACAGCTGTTTGTGGTGGCGCATGCCTGCACTTCCGCACGTTGAAAGCTGAAGCAGTAGGGATGGCTGTGAGTCTGAAGTCAATGTGGGCTGCAAAGTGTGACTCAGTCTGAAAAAGAAAAAAAGAGAGAGAGAGAGAGAGAGATGAGAGAATGACAGCAAGAGAAAGAAAAAGAAGGAAAGAAAAAGAAAAGGCAGAGGGTAAAGGAGAGAGGAAATGAAAACTGTGAATGATCTGGAAACTCAGTAACATGGAGATGTGGGAGCAGGGTGTGGTGCAGCTGCAGTACGGGCCTTGTGAGCTGAGGTACTAGACCCCTGCCTCATCCTTGGCATGGCAGAGAGCAGAGAGCAGAAAGTAATACTCCAAATAGACAGTATTTATGCAGGAAAACAAAACAAAACAAAACAAAAAAACCCAATCCTCTACATGGTTCTGCAGGCATCTGTATGTAAATGTACAGTGTTTCAAAAGGCCCAAAAGCCTGCTGAAAGGATGTGGGACCAAAACCCAGGGCTGTGTTTTTCTTTTCTGTGATGAGTCAAACAGAAGGTGCAGCTTTTGAAAAGCCCAGCTTAAAGACAGGTTTAGTCATTTAGCCCAGACATGGTGGTCCACACCTTTAATCCCAGCGCCCAGGAGCCAGAGCCTGGCGAGTCTGTGTGAACTGGAGGCCAAGCTATGTCACAAAGCAAGTTGCAGAACAGTCAGGGATACCTCGTCTTGAATCCTCCCACCTCAAAAAATAAATAAAAATAAAAAGGAGGAGGAAGAGGAGAAGAAAAGGAAAGAATGAGTAAACAACCGAGTAAGTGGCTGTTTAGGCTAGAGTGCACCAAGCTGGCGTCTGCTGTGTCTCTCAGAGCCGACGCTGCGGACTCGAAGCCCCAGGCCTGGAAGTCTTCATGGGTGCTTCGACTCCTGGATTCAGCATCTTCCTCGGGAGCCCTATTTAGTGGGAGGGGAGATTGGCAAATTTCCACTCCCATTTGATTTTATCATCTATTTTTTTTATTTTGTTGAAATCCAGGTCACATAAGATATACCATTGTAACCAAAGCATACAATCCAGTGAGCACATTTCTATAGTCAGAGCCATTGACATCCTGTGCTCCTTCTGACACAGCTCGACTGGACTCCAGAGATACCCTCTGAGGAGGCCTGCAGCCTGCGTTTGGCTTGGAACTGGGTGTATCTGAATGAAATTTCTCTTTATGGTTGAGTAGTATTCCCAGGCTGTGCTCCGTTTGTCAAATTTTACTTACTATCATAAATCAAGCTCCTGCACAGTTGGGTGTCAGCTGAAGGGGAAATTTCAAGGTTGTACCTGTTGACATCATTTTGTGTGGACTCTGGAGATTCCCCACAGGAACCTTATTAACTCCCAGGGCTCAAACTTTGAAAGCCAGAGCCCTTTCTCATCACAGTCTGTTTCTACTGAGGTCATTTTTATTTCACATGAGAACACATCCTTTTACGGTTTAGATTTACTGGAACCTAGCAGAGAATGCAGAGTTTCCTCAAAACCCACCCACCATTTCCAGATGTGAGTATTTGCTATGGTTTAAATGAACACGTTTCTAGAATCCACACATTGGAACTGGACAGCCCGCTGGGTAGTACCAAGAAGTAGAGGGGCAGACCTGTGTTCCGGGTTCCAGCAGCCTTGTAAACTCTTGTGTGATGGCGCCTGTCTGTAACTCAAGTCCTGGGGAGGCGGAGACTGCAGGAACCCAGGAAGCTCATTGGCCAGCCTAGTCTAGCCTAACGGGTGAGCTTCCGGTTCCGGTTTCGGGAGCTAGTCTGCCTCACAACAGCAACTTGGTCAGTTAGCTAGTAAACTACAAGTGCTGAGAACAAAATGCAGCACTCATCTGGCCCGGAGAGAGGTTTCCCAGGTCTCTTTAACTCTCTGACATTTAGTCCCCTCCCCAGCCAGGCTTGATGCACAGCAGGTGAAGCTTAGGCTGCTGGATTTCCATTCTTTCCTCTTGAGAATTGGATGGTTTTCCTTTGCTTTGCCCCCTTCCCACCCCGAGGCCTCTGCACAGGGCTCCTCTGCGGGGCTCAGGAAGTTAGTAACAACAACAATACAGTGTAAAAAGTCATGAAGCTGGGAGGAATATGGGCTGGAGATGCAAGGGGAAAACGGAAGGAGGTATCAGCTGACAGATATGTGTACTATACATTTATAAATATGTAGGATTTGCAGTGAATGAAAATTACTATTAACAAAATAAGAAAACAATTTTAAAAGCCCTACAATCCATCCAGGAGTTGTGGTCAGGGGTATACCCACTGAACGCCAAAGAAAGTCTCATCGGTGTTGCGGGATGGCAGCAGAGGTAGTGTGAGGTTGGTGCAGAGGACATCTCCGAGGGCCAGGCGAGTCAGGCGCTGAGATGCCACAGTGCAGCCCTGTCCGAAGTGCAGGCGCAGCAGAACGATACTGTGGGCAGCAGGGGAGCAGATGCCCACAGTCACGGTGGCCCTGTGCTGCACAGTGCCGCATGCAGAGGAGCAGTTAGCCAGTGTCACTTGGATATGCAGTCTGTAGATGCCTTCACGATGGATATGTAGCTGCCCCTTCTCCAGCCCTGGTCCAAGAGTGAAGGATCTTCCCAAGGTTGGGCCGGCTTCCCAGTGCAGTGTGACATCCTTCCGAGGAACTAGGAGCAAAAGGTGAAGGAAATGAGAACTGAGTCTAGACAGGCAGTGGGATTTAGGACAGGGAACTGAGGTGGAGGAGGAGGGGTGAGGGGCTTAAAGGCCCTTCCCATTTGATTTTATCATCTATTTTTTATTTTGTTGAAATCCAAGTCACATAAGATATACCATTGTAACCAAAGCATACAATCCAGTGAGCACATTTCTATAGTCAGAGCCATTGACATCCTGTGCTCCTTCTGACACAGCTCGACTGGACTCTGAGAAACACAGCAGACGCCAGCTTGGTGCACTCTAGCCTAAACAGCCACTTACTCGGTTGTTTACTCATTCTTTTCCTTTTCTTCTCCTCTTCCTCCTCCTTTTTATTTTTATTTATTTTTTGAGGTGGGAGGGTTCAAGACGAGGTATCCCTGACTGTTCTGCAACTTGCTTTGTGACACAGCTTGGCCTCCAGTTCACACAGACTTGCCAGGCTCTGGCTCCTGGGCGCTGGGATTAAAGGTGTGGACCACCATGTCTGGGCTAAATGACTAAACCTGTCTTTAAGCTGGGCTTTTCAAAAGCTGCACCTTAAAGAGGAAGAGAAGTAGAGAAGAGGGAGGTGGTACACAGGATGCTGAAGAGACAGAGAGATGGAGAGAGATGCAGAGAGAGAGGGAGAGAGGGAGATGAGATGGTCACTCAGGCCAGAGAGATGCAACTACACCTCTATGGAAAGACATGGACAGAAGGAGAGGAAGAGAGTCAGAGAGGGTGGTGCAGGGAATGCTTTAGGGCTCTGCTGTACCACCCTCAGTCTGCTGCTCTGATGCCAGGGAGCTGCCTCTGGGTCTAGACTCTCTTCTCCCATCTCCAGAAAATACCCTGGGCCCAGCTCAGAGGACTGCAAGGGTTTAGGCCAGCATGGCCATGTTTCCTGGGTGAGCATAAACTGATCATGAGCTGGACACATGTTACACCTTCTACCAGGATGAAGGAGAGACCTAGCAAAGTCCTTTATTAACTACTGATTGGGTCCCTAGATTATCCCTTGAGGTCTAGAATCACAGTGGAAACAAACTCGTCACCTCACCAATGATCTAGATGGAAAGATACACCCTGAGGATGAGAGGCACCATGCCCTGTGCGTGTGTGGGGGGATCTGGACTTCATAGTAAGGAAAAAGTGCTGAACACTCATCTCTTCTTTCTGCTCTCAGGCTGTGAAGTGCCCTCTGGCTTCGGCACCTGTCTCCTCTGCGATGGAGCCCAGCTGACATCCATCCATTCCTCCCTTATGTCACTTTTGTTTGCTACTTGGTTTTGTTATTTTTTTCCAGCAATGAAAAGGTAATAAGACTTGACCCAAAGATCTTGATTCCTAATCAGGGCAGCTAACTGGGACAGAGAAAAAAGAGAAAATCCCTTTAATTACTTATTGATTTGGGGGTGGGATTTTGCTACATGGGGTACCCTCAAATTCACGACGTTCCTGCCTGGTGCTGCTGAATACTAGAATGATGAGTGTGCCAGCATGCCCAGACAGGGTGGAGTTATTAAAGTTATGGTTAATTGGTTATTAGTACCAAGGTACTTATCTAAGTACTAAGTATTTAAGTACTACATACTAAGAACTACTATATGGTTTTAAGTTCTCAGACAAAATCTTGCTTGTGGCCTGAAACTTTCAATGTCCCTGTCTCCGACATCTGAGTCCTACGATGACAGATGTGCATCACCATGCCCCACAGGGCCTCACTGTGAAGGACAGATTCAGTCCTAACAAGCCACGAGTACCATGTTGGCTTAATTCTCTTTGCCTAGTTTTCAACCCTCATGTTTTCCTTGGCTTGTTTGTAGGAGTGTCATGGATCCCCGAAGAACTCTGCCACTAAATGACACCCCAGCCCCTCACTAGGAAATTCTAGGCAGGGCTCCACCGCTGACCACGCCCCCAGCCCCTCACTGGGGGATTTTTGAGGGGGCTCCATGTCTGAGATACCCACCCCATTGCCCTTTTCACTGAGATGCAGCCTGCTCAGAGACATGCTACACTATGTGTGGAACAAAGAAAGGGCTGTGAGTAGCTAGATGGTCGTGGCCGCTTGTGTTGTGTCTGAGCTTTGTGAGGGAAGGAGAGGATGAGTGAGTGGTGTGTGATCCTGGAATCATGCGTCCTCATCTTACTTCTCTACCCCCCCCCTTTCCCACTTTCTTTTGTGACAAGGTCTCTTATAGCCTAGACTGACCTTGAACTCGATGACCTTGAATTCCTGGTCCTTCTGCTTGTACCTCCCCAGTGCTAGGATGGCAGGTGAGGTTTACATGGCACTGGTCTGAAGCCGCGGACTTTGTGAGCCAGGCAACACTCTAACCACTCTGAGTCACATCCCATATTGCTTTCTTTCTGTTTTACCCATCTGAGATGATCTTCTGTAACTCCCAACGTAGCAGAGGAGAACTCCTAACCCTCCTGCCTCTGTTCCTCAAATGCCGGGATGACAAGCGTGAATCAGCAACCTGCCTCATGCGGTGCTAAGGATGGAACCCAGGGCCTCCTGGGTGCTGGGTGCTGGCTCTACCAACTCAGGCCGAGCCAGGGGCCATTCTTTTCCTGCGTTCCTCCTGCCCTCCGTCAGTCCCTCCCTCTTTCCTGTCCTCACCTCCCACCCCACTGGATTTTCAGTCTTACCTGTGAGATTCAGCTGTAACTCAGCTACATGTGCCTGAAAGAAAAAAAAAAAAAAGTCAGAAAACAGAGAAAGCACTTGAGCGACTCTCGGGTCCCCTGTGCTTTGTTGCAAAGTCTTATCCAGTCCCTGCGAAGTTACAAGATCGCTGGAAAAAATTACTGGTTTGTTTTCCTGGGACTGTGGGTGGGTGGGTGGGGGCTCAGGCCATCCTTGTTACCACTTGCGGGACCTTTCAGCTCCGGGAAGCTCCGACCCCCCTTCCCGCCCGGCTCGCACTAGCTTCGTGAGGACCCCAGCAGCGCCCGCGTCAGTCCGGGGCGTGGTGGGGAACACCGGGGCGGCCGAGTCATCCCTGCAGCTCAAAAGCTGCATCTTTCCCGGCCCGGGATCTCCCGTGTGCTCCTAGGCAGCTGGGACCATCCTGACCTCTCTGCTAGGCCTCTCTCTGGTCTTCTGTCTATCTCACCTTCCTCTTTTAGACCCATTTTTGCCTCCTTTTCGTGACCGTCCTCCAAGTGCATCCTCCCAGCGCCCGTCCGGTCCCCTCCCGTCCAGAATGCCCTTCTCTCCTTCCCTTTCTCTCCTCCACTCACCTCTAGTGGCTCCAGCTGTGTCTGCTGCATCCTCTGGCACCTGACACAGTAGATCAAACAGCCAATTGAAAGAATGAGCAATGGCAGAAGGCTGAAGCGTAGGATGGCCCAGCACAGGCGTGGCAGCACCCAGAAGCGAGGGCGACCTTCCTCCAGCATCCCTGCCGGGTGTTGCATTCTCTGGTGACAACGGCTAATAGGCAGCAGGAAGCAGAGCGTTTGTGGCTTCTGCCTGCTTTGACCTGCTCTTAGAACTCCGGGGATGTCCGACGCAGGGGAAGAACTGAACCTCTTCACAGGGGTAGGGAAATTCCCTGGAGCGTGTGGCACCCCCTACCAATTTACAGACAGGCCTGCCCCAGCCTGTCCCAGCATGCACAGAACATTCTGTAACCAGCCCCGGCTGCTCTGCTGGTGTTCATTCATCCATCAAACCATTTATTGAACATGTATTAGTGATTCAGTATTGGGCTGGGTTGCTAGGAAATCAGCAAGCGTTCATATCCAAGGATCCCTCGTGCTTCCCCAAATGTTTGGACACGACTGTAGGCACTTCTATGGGGGCCGTTATAAACATCCCACATTGGAGCTTACTATACAGCCCAGGGTGGTCTAGAACTTGTCCTGTTGCCCAGAGTGACCTGCATCTCCTCAAGTAGCCTAGGCAGATGTGGAACTTGTAGCCCTGACTCATTCTTCTGATCTTGGGTGTATCATCACACCCAACTTTGTCCTGATGGCTAGCATATTCAATAGCTACTGCCCCCCTCCGTTCATATCCTCTGGAAGCCGAGAACATACCCTATTTGAAAGGAGACGCAGTGATGCCTCCTGAGGTTCTATTGTTCTATTGTTCTATTGTTGAGCAAAACTGTTTTGGCAATCCTGGTTTTCCTGTTATTCCAAATGAAATTGAGTACAGTTCTTTCAAGGTCTGTAAAAAAATTGTGTTGGGATTTTGATGGGAAGTGCATTAAATCTGTAGATTGCTTTTGGTAAGATTGCCGTTTTCACTATGTTGATCATACCTATCCAGGAACATGGGAGATCTTTCTATTTTCTGATATCCTCTTCAATTTCTTTCTTCAGTGATTTAAAGTTTTCTGTCAAATAGATTTGTTACTTCTTTGGTTATAGTTACTCCAAAGTATTTAATGCTATTTCCAGCGATTATAAAAGGTGATGTTTCCCTTATTTCTTTTTAGCCCTTTTATCTTTAGTGTATAAAGAGGGCTACTTATTTCTTTGAGTTAATCTTGTATCCTGCTACATTGCTGAAGATGTTTATCAGCTGTAGAAGTTCCCTGGTAGAATTTTGTGGATCACTTATGTGTACAATCATATCATCTGCAAACAGAGATAGTTTCATAGTTTCACTTCTTCTTTTCCAGTTTGTATCCCCTTAGTCTTTCGTTCTCTTGTTTTTTCAGCTTAACCTTCGAGAACTATATTGAATAGATAAGGGGAGAGAGGACATCCTTGTCTAGTTCCTGATGTTAGTGGGATTGCTTTGAGTATTTCTCCATTTAGGTTAATGTTGGCTATCGGCTTCCTGTAAATCACCTTTATTATATTTAGATATTTTTCTCGTATTCTTGATCTCTCCAGGACTTTTATCATAAAGGAGTGTTGGATTTTGTCAAAGGCTTTTTCAGCATCTAAGGATATGATCATGTGTTTTTTCCTTTAGTTAGTTTATATGATGGATGACATTTACGGTTTTCCATATGTTGAACCAGCCCTGCATTACTGGGATGAAGCCTACTTGGTCATGGTGGATGATATTTTTTATATGTTGTTGTATACGGTTTGCCAGAATTTTGTTAAGAATTTTTGCATCAATATTTATGAGAGAAATTGGTCTGTAATTTTCTTTCTTTGTTGTATCTTTGAGTGGCTTGGGTATTAGGGTGACTGTGGCCTCATAAAAGGAATTTGGCAATATTCCTTCAGTTTCTACTGTGTGAAACAGTTTGAGGAGTAACGGTAGTAATTCTTCTTTGAATGTCTGGTAGAATTCAGCACTGAAACCATCTGGACCAGGGCTTTTATTTTGGGGGAGGCTTTTAATGACAGCTTCAATTTCCTTAAGGGTTATAGGCCTGTTTAGGTATTTAATCTGATCTTGATTTAATTTTGGTAAATGGTAGTTGTTCAAAAAGCTATCCATTTCTTCTAGGTTTTCCATTTTGGTGGAGTATAGATTTTCAAAGTATGACCTCATAATTCTCTGGATTTCCTGGGGGTCTATTGTTATGTCCCCCTTATCATATCTGATTTTGTTGATTTGGATATTCTCTCTATGCTTTTTGGTTAGTTTGGATAAGGGTTTATCTATCTTGTTTACTTTCTCAAAGAACCAATTCTTTGATCCATTGATTCTTTGTATTGTTCTTTTTCTTTCAATTGCATTTGAATTGAATGCTCTAAGTTTGATTATTTTCTGCTGCCTTCTCCTTCTAGGTCAGTTTGCTTCTAATTGTTCTAAGGTTTTCAGCTCTGCTGTTAGTTCTCTAGTGTGGGATTTCTCTAGGTTTTTCATATAGGCATCTAGTGCTGTGAACTTTCCTCATAAGACTACTTTCATTGTGTCCCATAAGTTTAGGTACTTTGTGGATTTATTTTCGTTAAATTGTAGGAAGTCTTTTATTTCTTTCTTAATTTCTTCCTTGACCCAGATGTGGTTCAGCTGAGTGATGTTTAGTTTTCATGAGTTGGTAGGCTTTCTGTGATTTTTGATGTTGTTGAACTCTTAACTTTAGGCCCTGGTGGTCTGATATGATACAAGGGATTATTTCTACTTTTTTGTATCTATTGATATTTGCTTTATGACTAATTATGTGGTCAATTTTAGAGAAAGTTCCATGTGTTGCTCAGAAATGTGTATATTCCTTTGAGTTTGGGTGGAAGCTTCTGTAAATATCTATTAAATTCATTTGCATCATAACCTCTGTTAGACTCCTCATTTCTCTGTTCATTCTGTGTCTGGTTGATCTATCCAAGGGTGAAAGTGGGGTATTGAAGTCTCCCACTATTAGGGTGTGAGAATTGATGTGGGATTTGAGCTTTAGTAGCATTTCTTTTACATAGATGGGTGCCCTTATATTAGGGGCATAAATATTCAGGATTGAAATCTTATCTTGATCAATTTTTCCTGAGATGAATAAGTAATGTTCATCCTGGTCTCTTTTAATTGATTTTAATTTGAAGTCTACTTTGTTAGATATTAAGATGGCAACACCAGCTTGTTTCTTAGGGCCATTTTATTAGAAAATCTTTTCCCAACCCTTTACTCTGAGCCTGTGTCTGTCTTTGTGGTTGAGGTGTGTTTCTTGTATGCAGCAGAAGGATGGCTTCTGTTTTTGTATCCATCATGTTAGTGTGTGTCTTTTTATAGGTGAATTTAGTCCATTGATATTAAGGGATATTAGTGACCACCGATTGATATTTCCTGTAATTTTTGGTGGTAGCTTGTATGTATTTCCATTCTTTGGGCTGTTCTTCTGTGGGATTATCGATTGTTTGTGGTTTCATGGGTGTATCTGGGATCCTAAAGTTGAGGTTTTCCCTCTAATTTTCTGTAGATAGGTATTGTTTAAGTCTGACTTTGTCATGAAATATCTTGTTGGTGAAATATCATCTATGGTGATTGGTACTTTTGCTGGGTATAGTAGTCTAGGTTGACAGCCATGTTCTTTTAGTGTCTGTATAACTTCTTACCAGGACCTATTGCTTTCATTGTTTCCATTGAATAGTCAGATGTTATTCTGATGGGTCTGCCTTTGTAGGTAAGTTGGCCCTTTTTTGCAGCTCTTAAAATTTTTTCTTTGTTCTGTGTGTTTTGTGGCTTGGTTATTATGTGGCAAGCATGCAGTATCACAAATGAGACTCAGAGCCAATTATTGGGGGAAGGCTGATATATCAGAAAGAGGAAGCACTATAGTTAATTTTTCACACAGCTGTCTTGCAATTTCCTCAGGCTCGCTCCTGGTTCCCAGCCACTTCTCCCAGTGCTTTTATTCTCTTTGGGTTTTTATAAGTCCTTATGTACTCATCTAGGTTAGGATTAATAGTGTGGCATGTAGCCTTGAATTTACAGAAACAGAAGTTAGGGTGGAGATCACCACTGGGCTTTTACCGTGTTGGGATTAAAGGTATGTGTGACTGACTCAGCTGTTTATCTTTGTATTTAAGGTTTAAGAATTTCCTGCGCTGTCTGCCTAGGATTTGACTGGATGCTTTCTCCCCAATATTCAGGTTTTATTAAATATGTAATATATATCTACACAAGTGGACTTTTTTGGGGTCAGATCTATTTGGTGTCCTGTAAGCTTCTTGTATCTTTATAGGCATTTCCTTCGTTAGGTTGGGAAAATTTTCTTCTACGATTTTATTGAATACATTATCTGTGCCTTTGAGCTGGTATTCTTCTCCTTCTTCTATTCCTATTATTCTCAGCTTAGGTCTTTTCATGATGTTCCAAATTTCCTAACATTTTGTGTTATGGCTTTTTTGGTTTTAGTGTTTTCTTTGACTGATATATCTATTTGAGCTACTGAGTCTTCCACTCCAGAGATTCTATCTTCCATCTCTTCGATTCTGTTGGTTATGCTTGTATCTATAGTTCCAACTCATTTCTTCAGATTTTCTATTTCCACCTTTGCCTCATTTTGTGCCTTTTTTATTGCTTCTATTTCAATTTTTAGTTCCTGGAATGTTTCTTTCATTTTTTTCCTTTTCTTTGTTTTCTTCCAAGGATTTGTTCATCTCTTCCAATTTTTTTGTTTGTATTTTCATCTATTTCTTTAAGGGAATTTTTTATATCCTCTTTTAAGGCTTCTATAATCACCATAAAGGTGTTTTTGCTGTTGTTTCCTTCTGTTTCCTCTTCATTGCTCTGTTTGGGCCTTGGTGTTGTAGAACTACCAGCTTCTTCTGGTGTTGCCTTGTTTTTCTTTAAGTTGTTATAGGAATTCTTGCACTGATGTCCGCCCATGGCTTCAGTGGTTCACAATTAGTCAGTTCCTAGTCAGTTGCGGCTAGAAGGCTTGTGTGTCTCCTGTCTTGTCTGAGCAAGGGGTTGGCACGATCTCTGACTCTGCACTGGATCCAGTTTTTTTTTTTTTTTAATTACAAATACAGGAGAATTTCCAACACTAATAGTTTCTTCAATGTGTTTAATATCTAGCTGTTCTTTTACTACTTGTTCAAATGCCTGCCCGTTTTCTTTAGTCAAGGGCCATGGTTATACTCCTTCAGGCTTGTTAATTAGCCATTTTAAAGGCAGAGCAGTTGGGTTACTGGCAGTGATCCATACTCCAAATTTGGGTAGCCAATTTCTACCTTGTCCTGCTATTAGACAATATGTATAGCCTGTGATTTTCCTTGATAATATTTTCTAATACGTTTCCCAGGAATGTTTATGTATATATTTATAACATTGATTTATGAGCTGTTTTTGAAATTGTAGGAATATTAATTTGATATCCCCACTGTTGTAACAAATCTCTCTCTCATAAATCCATGGCTATATCAGTCGCATAAGGCTTTACCATTCTTCATTGTCCTTTAGACCCTATACATTTAATCCATTCACATCTTGTTTTGCCTGAGGTAATGTTCCAATGCCTAAAAACTGAGTGGAGACTTCTTGTAAAGGCTACATGGGATTCCAAGATTCATGAGAAATTATAAATCAACTTCAGTCTCCACTAAATCTTCGATTTTAATGCCATTTACTTGTAATTTCAAATTTGGCCTCTCCTAATTAATAACAGTTTTTACATCCTTTACTGTGGATATATATTACATACTTAATAAAACCTGATTATTAGGGGAGAAAGCACATAGTCAAAACCTAGGCAAACAGCTCAAGAAATCCTTGACCCTTGAGTACAAGGATAAACAGCTGAGTCAATCACACACACCTTTAATCCCAGCACAGGGAAAGCTGGGAGTGGCACCCTTTATCCCATAACTCCAGAAACAGAACTTCTTCTGTTTCTCTGAGTTCAAGGCTACGCACCTTTAATCCTAACCTGGATGGGATAGGGTATATAAGGGCTTAGAAACCCAGAGAGACAGAAGTGACTAGCAGAAGGCAGGCAGAAGCAACCAGGAGTGAGGCTGAGGAAGTTGCAAAACAGCTGGGTGAGAACTGACTGTGGTGCTTCCTCTCTCTGATATTTCAGCCTTCCCCCAATATCTGGCTCTGAGTCTCATTCATGCTACTACACTTTTCAATACTTTCCAAACTGTCCTGTCCTACAAATTGAAGCTGCTTACATTTTGGAAGTGATAATAACTGAGCAACTCTATCACCAGCTTCTATCTACATAGTCCTTTTTCCATAACTTTTCCTTTGTAATATTCATGTATAATAAATTCTTGCAACATTAAACTACTTCGCAAAATTATTCCTACTGTTTCTGAGGGAAAAGGACCATATACCCCATTGGTGATTTTATAACAAGGAATTTGTAGAGATAATGTAAGATGTTTGTTAAATCTAAATCACCATTAAGTCTCTAATACTTTTCCTGAGTTTTCCTTAAGGATACCCATTTGGGGTGAGGATGTGAAAACCGGGGTTCTAAACCTATCCATTATGACTGTACGACTGATTCTTCTTAGTCCATCTAATAAACTGTCATCCAGATTTAAATAAACAGCAGTTAGTTAATAAAATAAGTAATAATATCCAATAAAAGCTGTGGTGGAATGTTCTCTGTATGATGTAAATAAAGTAACTGGTTTGGCCTATGTGGAGCACTTTAGAAGTGGGTGGAGAATCAGAGGACAGACAGGTAGAAGGAGGGTGGAGTTAGTCAGTCTCCATCTGACCCCTGAAGAAGAAAGATGTAAGAAATACAGGTGAGCCGAGGGCTGGGACAAGTGGCAGACAGATTAATAGAAACGGGTTGAATTAAGATGAAAGAGCTAGCTAGTAATGTGCTTGAGACATGGGCCAAACAGTATTAAGTTAATATAAGTGTCTGATTCATTTCTTTGGGGGACAAAAGCTGCTGTGAACCAGGTTCCAAACCTCTGGGCCCAAATGGGACTGGGAAACTTTCTACAACAAAAAGCTGATTGATTACAGCCAGATTAGACTTTGAGCTGTTATAACCCAGAGTGGGTACAATGGTTTTGTGGAGCTTGTAGAAAGTGTGTAAACTTGCTTGCTGTCCTCAGAAGAGCCATCTGTTAAGGCATCTAAGCATCTCTGTATAATTTTAAGGTGCAACTTTAAGCAATATCCATGAAGTATTTTTAGAAAATCATAAAAGGAGGATTCTTTTCTACAGACCCTGAGTAACACATAAATGCAACCTGGCAATGACTAACAGGGTGGAACAAATAATATGCCTGCATTTCATAGAGTGAAAAAATATTTTTTGCAGGCTCTTTATCAATAAAAGATTATGTCTATGAGCTCAGCAGCCACATTATTTAATAAGCTAATGACCTGCTCTATTTCAGGTTTTACATTTTTATAGAATTAATGGGAGGTTCCAGAAAGGAACTTACAGAGTGCAGACAAATACTCAGTAGTGATAAACAGACACAAGCACACCTGATGATATAGTTCAGAATCACAAATCTTGTTTTTTAGATCATTTACCTTAAAAATTAAACATCCCCTCAAGCATTAATCAGATGGTCAGGAGAAAAGAACACCCTCCAAATAATGAATGACTAATAGCTGTAGGATTTTTTGTTTTGTTTTGTTTTTGTGAGACCTGGTCTCTGTGTAGCTCTGGCTGGCCTGGAACTCATTCTGCAGAACAGGCTGGTCTTGAACTCACAGAGCCCCGCCCACCTGTCATTCTTTGATGCTCACATGTTGCTACTCTGCACTGGCCAACCCTTGACTGAAAGGGCTGACTAGCAGTGTGCAGCCAGAAAGCGGCGAGTTCCAGCTGTCATTAATTTCTTCCAACCTTTTGTGTTTTTTTTTTTTTTTAAACTTTATTTTACTTATTTTTTTTTTTTTTATTTATTTGCCTTGGTGTTTGCCTGGAACTGGGAACTGGAACTACAGACAGTTGTGAGCTGCCATGTGGGTGCTGGGAATTGAACTCAGGACCTCTGGAAGAGCAGTCAGTACCCTTAACCGCTGAGCCATCTCTCCAGCCCTCTTCCAACCTTTTGGAATAATTCCATATAGAGAATGCATCCCATATGCCACCATTGCTTCTTTAAATGACTTTAGGTCTATCATTTCTGTAGATGTCTGAACATAAGAATAACATCTGAAGATAAAGACTGTCCCCTTTTTTACCTGGAAGATTTCTTTTTCCTGATTTATTCTTAATCTCAGGGGCCATTTTATTTGTATCTTTAATATTTGCACATTTTTCCTCCTAAAATGGGGGAATTTAAATTCTCACTGTTCTTGCCAAATCCTGGAGTTCTCACTTACACACACGAGTGCACTTTTAACCTCTAGTCCTGGAGTGTCAGGTCCCTTTTTCCCCCCACCACAACATTGGGCTCCAAGTGCTAATGTTATTTTTTGTGAGGGTTCATCAAGAGAGAGAGAGAGAGAGAGAGAGAGAGAGAGAGAGAGAGAGAGAGAGAGAGAGAGAGAGAGAGAAATGGAAAGAAAAAAAATCACTCCAAGATGAATTTTAGCTCTCTGCAGCATGGAGGTTCAGATGCCAGGGAGGTTTGATGAGGAACCAAATATCTGTTGTTTCTCAGTCTTGTTGTTGTTGTTGTTGTTACACATCTTATACTTTTACCAAGAAATTTCCAAATATCAAAACCTCTTCTCTGGAGTTTTCTTTGAAGGAGCCATTTGCCTAAACCAGAAGGCCTCTCTCATTACTAAGTTTTGCAAAGGCTCTGGGATCCTTCAGGAAGAATTCAGATAAGAACCACTGACTTTGCACAAAAGGTAACAATCACTTAGTTTAATGAAAAGTAACAAACACTGACTTTACACAAAAGGTTAACAATCACCGAGTTTTATCAAAAGGTAACAGTCACTGAGTTTACACAAAAGATAACAATCACTGACTTTAATCCATAACCATATACAGTGGCTCTGTGGACTCTCTCACTACACCCTCCTACATAAGACATCCATCAAGAAATTCCAACACTGGCTTGCCCACATGCTGATCTGGTGGGGGCATCTTCTCACTGAACCCCTTCAGAAATCTCTCTACTTGTGTTAAGTTGACATAATGCTAGCCAGTTCACTGGGAAATTAAATTCACAGGTAACTACAACTGAAGGACCTTATAAACAGTCCATGTACCAATGAGTTAAATTGTCTTTTATTTACTTTTAGTTTATTATTATTATTTGCAGTGCCGAGGACAGAAGCTGGGTTAGTGTATAGTTGCAAGTCTTGCCCATTCATGATTCATCCATACCTCATACCCTTAACTGAGCTTGGGACAGGGCTCAGGAATAAGGACTCCCCCACCCACCACCCCCATGCCTGTTAGGATTCTGTTCTAACCTCTGAAGCCATGCTCTGCACTGAGTTCTGGTATCAAGCCCCATTTAAGAAGAATTCCCACCACCCAGACTCTTGTTTCCTCTGTCCTGGGAGCACTCTCTATCCCTCCTCTCTCTCTTGCTTTCTTTATCTCTTCTCTTTTATAATAATAATAAAATCCTTCTATGTAGAAGCAGTCTTAGTGTCTCCTGCTGTGCTGATGCCCACTGTGCCTTCCTTGTCCATGGGCATGAGACTTCTCTATTCACAGACATCTGCTAGCTATACCAGGTAAATGCATCATTGTATCATGCCAGAGCAAAATGACCCCAACATTTGGTGCCGTGACTCATCAGGGATTCTCATAGTGCTTTCTACGATTCCCTGAAAAAATCTTCAAAATGGTAAGCCACCTCTCTGAAGGTTTCCATTACCATCCACATTTTGTTTCTAGCAATAACTGAAGTCTTGGTTTCTGGATCCTCTGTTTTCTGGGTTACAGACTTGTCTTGGACTCTCTCTTTTCACTGATGAGAAAGCATGACACCTGGTCATTTCCTCTGGCCCACGCTTTTCTCTTTGGGATGCCAAGAGCTAAACCATTTGAACTATACCAAGACCTCACATGGGTATAGCTTTGTTTTAGACCCCTAACCCTTATCTGCCAGAGTCTTAGATTGGCCAGCCACCCAGACGTTTGGATGGCACAGCTCTTTTGATGCAGAGGCTGGCTGCTCAAAGCATCGAGACAGAGAGAGCACATTTCTACTGCTGACCCACTGCTGGAACTGTGACACAGTCAGCTCCTCTATGCAGTGACAGGATCAGCTTCAGGCCTCTATGCTTTTGCACTGCAGGGATCCAGAGCTTGCTACTGAGCTCCATGACTTGCTTTTGGCTCTTTACTTATTTTAATGATCCTGATTACTTTCTCAAGAAGAAGAAGGAGGAGGAGGAGGAAGAGGAGGAGGAGGAGGAGGAGAAGAAGAAGAAGAAGAACCAAAACAAACCATGATTCTAACAATACCCCACCTAAAGTCCCCTGATGAGATAGTCCTCAGTTTATTAGGGGGTGCAATGGAAATACAGACTCGCTAATACAAAACAAGGTAGAGTGCTGCTGGTATAAGTTTGACAAGCATGGGTGACTAATAACCTGTAATTCTTATTAACCTGTATAGCTTAAAGACTAAAGCTTTATATTATAAAAATAAACAATCCGTAAACAGATGCACAATATAAGGATAGTGACCTCAAATTTGACAACATACAAAAATATCTTAATCAGAGGTAGAAGTGTATAGTGCTTCTATCTGACAAGGATACCCTCAATTTGTATCAATATACAAAAATATTTTAAACAAAAGTAGGAAGATATATACAATATGAGAAATATAGTTTTAAATTTGTATCATTGTAGAAATTATCTTAAACAGTAATAGAAAAGTAATTTTACATTTGTATCAATATACAAAAATCTATACCAATGCAAATTATCTAAACCTGATAGTTGCTAATTTAGTTTACAAGTAGATATGGTAATGTACCTTATTATCCTATCCTATCTATCCCCTTTTTTCTATTCCAAAAGAGATTGGGGGCCGCTGCCTAAAATACCCCAGTGAGGGGCTTGGGGCATGGGCAGGGATGGAGACCCATCACTCCATCTAGAATCCCCCAATGAGGGGGTGGGGGTGTGGTCAGAGATAGAGCCCTGCCTAGAATTCTCCAGTGAGGGGCTAGGTCTTTACAGGATATAAGGGTTGATCTAAGCGCTCACCTAATATATAATACAAGATCAGAGCCCTTATTTCCCCCCTCCTGACCTTTCTGGCTTTCTAGTTCTTGGGGAATCTTCTGTCTTGCTTCCAAACTGGGAGGTGAGCTTACTGCCCCCTTTAGAGGACCTCGGTGATTGGTGCACCACATCTTGGCCAGAGCATTTCCAAAATGAACAAAAAGAAAAAAAATCACCTCAGCAGTAGCAGTAGCAGTGGCAGTGGCAGTAGCAGTAGCAGTAGCAGTAGCAGTAGCAGTAGCAGTGGCAGTGGCAGTGGCAGTGGCAATGGCAGTAGCAGTGGCAGTAGCAGTAGCAGTGGCAGTGGCAGTAGCAGTAGCAGTAGCAGTAGCAGGGAAATCACAAGGTTGATCACATAACCTTTATGGGACATGTGCCAAGAGCAGGGCTTCCCCTGGACCTGTAGGCCTCTGAGCCACAGCTGGGCTCCCCTGTGCATCCTGAAGAGTCAGGGTGGGGTAGGGCTGATTGGATTGGCTCAGGAAACCACAGAAACAGAAAGACATCCGCTTCCTTCTGGAAGCCTATGTGCCAGCCAGCTCCAGCTGATTTCTGCCCGCTCCTCAGGGCCTCTGGGAACTTCTCTCTGCCATCATGCATCTAGGTGGCAAGCAAATAGTGAAACTGTTGAGTCAAGGTTCCTCTTACACAAACGTAGCCTTTTCCTCACCTTTCCCTTCTCAGGGGGTGACTCCAAGTTGCTTTTCTTTACCGGTGCATAATGTGTTTTGGTCATAGCAAGATCTCTGTTGCTGTAAGTAACACTTACCACCAAAGGCATCAAAACTGGGGTGGGGATGGGGGTGTGTGCAGAGGTGGAAGTGGGGGTAGGGGCAGTGGTGGGGATGGGTGTGGGGATGGGGCAGTGTTGCACGCAACCTCGCCAGCAAGGAAGATGCGACACCAGGCTCTTCTTTCAGCAGTTTTATTCAGGAACCTTTAACAATCTTCTGACTTCTGACTTACTTATTTACGATGGGGACTGACTGACTTACTACATCTTCTCCCTCATTCTCTCTCCAATTCTCTCTCCGGGGAAACCCCACCCACAGCCTAAATAGCCTCTGAGCAGCCAACCCCAGTACGCCACGTGGGCACTATCTATAGGTCCAGGTACGCGAAAGCAAGCCAGATCCTCAGCCTAGCCAATTATGGGAATGATTGTCACTGAGAGCACTCACCACGTGGAAGGTGGAGGGCAGAAGCCAGCGCCATCTTTAAGGTATGGCTACAGGCAGCTCTCTACAGTTCTCCCTTATTTACATTATAGCAACAGCAAGAGTAGAGGCCTGATCTCTGTAGAGTGGACCAGGGACATTACACTAATCCTCACTCAGGTGTCGTCCACCCGATGAGTACCAGACCCGTCCAATACCCTTTTTCACAGAAGTGGGATGCAAGGTATCAACCCACATGCAATTAGGCATGCTTTTCTTGAGGCCCAAGTCTCAGCAGGTCCCAAGTGCAGTGCTCAAGCCTCGCATCCAGTGCTTAGAAAAATTAATCCTTCAAGGTAGCCAGCCAAGCATAGGGGGACTGTCCTGCTTCAACGGCTGTAAAGGCTTGAATAATCATGGCTGCACTGCGACACTAGGAAGTGTTAATCTGGCAAATGCACCACAGGCATACCAAGGAGACCAACACCAGAAGGCCCGTCAAGGCTCCTATACCCGCCTACTCCTTAAGATGGTTCATGGCATCAGAGATACACGAGGACAATCCCTCCGCCAGTCCAGCATCCACCCGGGTCGAGTTCACTGTGACGATAGCTACCCTCAGCTGCTCCATCAGGTTGTCGAATTCTCCCGTCCAATTACCTAAAAGATAACTAGACAATTGCTTAGACAAATTTGCAGCATGGGTAAAATTGCCATATTGTATACTAGTCATACAAAGCCCAGCATATTTCCAGGGCTTGTGCTACACTGGCAGAAAGATTATTCAAAGTACACTGGCCTCCCAGGCCTGGAGATTTAAATACGCTGACTAGACCTACAAGACTGCTGGGTCATTCATGCAGGGAGAATGCTGAATGCTGCTTACTGAGCACCTCAGGCTCAAACATATACCCAAGGTAGAGCACACAGGTGGAAATTCACCAAGTGGCTGGAATGTAAACAACTTAGGCTCACCTGCTCTCACTTGAAACTCATCTGTTCTAACCCCTACAATCCCCAAGACAGCCTCCTATCAGCTTTAGGTGGCCTCAGCAAATGGAACCACACCTGCCTAGAACCAATCCACAGGCCTTGATCCTCCATGGAGACAAAAGCAGAAACTTCTTTCCCAAGTAACATATTCTTATAAACCGATTTCAAAGTCAAGACATCTTCAAAGTACTTGCATTTGTTTAACTTAGCAGCCTTAGCAATCAATTGTCTTTCTGCAATTAGCTCACCAAAAGTCAAAAAATTAAAAGTAAACGCAATAACCCTTATCTAGACTCTCTGTTTATCTGCCATCTTTCTTGGCTTTTTTCCTTTATTTTCTTCCCCGTTTAGAGGTTTTGAGAGTCTAAATCTGTTTTATTGAGAATCCTTAATCATTTTTCTAACGCAAAGAACTTTTAAAAGGTTGGTGTCACTTTAATTGCTGATTCTGCCCCTTTTGGCTGCTTTTCAATATGGTGAAGGATCCTGTGCTACTCTGCCACTGCCTGCCAGCAACCAGAGCAGGCTCAGGAAATGCAATGAAGCAGCTCCTTAAGAGCCAAAAAAATTGGGTGCGAAGAGGACACACCCATGGTTAAAATTATGCCTTTTGCAATAAATCTGTTTTTACTTTTACTTTGAATTCGCTCATCAGCAAATCTTATCCCACTCTCTCTTTATCTACCGAGTAGAGCAAATTATTCCCCGCTCTTGTTGCGGATCCCCAATTTACCTGAGAACTTACCGGTGCACCATCCTGACCACTGAAAGTTCTGAGCCTTTATTGAGAGTAGAAATCCCCATACGCGGGGCTGGAGAGATGGCTCAGAGGTTCAGAGCACATCTGTTCTTCCAGAGGACCTGAGTTCAATTCCCAGCAACCACATGGTGGCTCACAACCATTTATGATGATATCTGGTGCCCTCTTCTGTATACTGTATACTTAAATTAAAAAAAAAAAAAGAAATCCCCATACGCTGCCACCATTTGTCGCATGCAACCTCACCAGCAAGGAAGACGTGACACCAGGCTCTTCTTTCAGCAGGGTGGGGACAGCTGTGAGGGTGAAGATGGGGGCAGGAGTGGGGTTGGGACAGTGATAGGGAGAGAGAACGGGTGGGGGCTGGGGTGGGTATGGAAGCAGGGCAGGAATCTGGAGGCAGGAGCTGAGGCAGAGGCCATGAGACATACTGACAAACCCAGCTATACCAACACCACCACCCTGACCTTCTTCTCATTCCAACCCCTTTGGGTGACCCATTGAGTTTCAGAGAGGTTGTTGTTTGTGGCCACACACTGGTGGTCATTGTAATACTGGGACACTGAACCATCAGATTATTTCTGTTTTGTTCTACCTGTTATAATTCAGGCTTTTCTTTTGGTAAACATTTGTAGATAGTGTTTTATATTATGGAAATTCAAATGGTTGAGGGTTAGGGAACTGACCAGCAGTGGGACTGTGCTTTTGTATACTGTAAATATTGGTTTAATAAAATAATGATTGGCGGGGGCTGGAGAGATGGCTCAGTGGTTAAGAGCACCGTCTGCTCTTCCAGAGGACCCGGGTTCGATTCCCAGCACCCACATGGCAGCTAACAACTGTCTGTAGTTCCAGTTCCAGGCAAACACCAAGGCAAATAAATAAATAAATAATAAATAAAGTTTTTTTTTTTTTTAAAAAAAAAAAAAGAAAGTTTAAAAAAAAATAATGATTGGCCAGAAGCTAGGCAGATAGGAAGTATAAGTGACCAGACAAGGAGAATTCTAGGAAGAGGAAGAGCAGAGGAGAGGTCAGTCAGATACAGAGGAAGCAAGACGAGAATTCTGCCCTGAGCAAAGGTACTAAGCCACATGGCTAAACATGGATAAGAATCGTGGGTTAGTTTAAAAGTAAGAGATAGCAAGTAATAACCTGAGTCATAGGCCAAGCAGTTTATAATTAATATAAGCCTTTGTGTGATTATTTGGGACTAAATGGCTGTGGGATTGGATGAACAGGACACACTTCTGACTACACTGACCCTGCATGGTTTCCTCTCATGCTGCTGTCCTATGTGCGGAGTTAACACAGACTCTGAGTCTCCATATGAACTTCAAAGCTGATAAACTCTTAGCTTACAATCTTTTCCTCCAGAGAGGAATTTTGTTGGTTTCTACACCAGCTATGTAGAGTGGGCCATGTTGACTGTATTATTTTCTATCCCTCTGATGAATTTTGTATATTTAAAAAATGTAATTACATGTATGTGAGTGCATGCCCATGTGTGGGTTTGAACATGTGTGTGCAGTGTCTGAGGAAGTCTAAGAAGGCATCTATCCCCTGGAGATGGAGAAGGTAGCAGTGACCTGGGCACTTAACCCATGTCTTCTACAGGAGCAGCAAGTGCTCTTCCCGGCTGAGCCAGCTCTCCAGCCCCACAAGTTTGCTCATATTCCTATTGACATATCACGTAATGGACCATTCTCTACTGACCAAACCCAGAATTATATTTTCATATGCATTTGATCAGTGACTGGTATTCCTATTCATTCAAATTCAAAAAGGTAAATGAAATAATAAACTATGCTCTTTTATGATGTTGCTCTGTGATGTTCCTTTATAGTGCTCCTTCATGGTGCTGCTCTGTGGTGCTCCTCCATGGTGCTCCTCCATGGTACTGCTCTGTGGTATTCCTCCATGGTGCTCCTCCATGGTGTTGCTCTGTGATGTTCCTCCATGGTGCTGCTCCATGGTGCTCCTCCATGGTGCTGCTCCATGGTGCTGCTCTGTGATGTTCCTCCATAGTGCTGCTCCATGGTGCTGCTCTGTGGTGCTGCTTTGTGATGCTCCTCCATGGTGCTCCTCCATGGTGCTGCTCCATGGTGCTGCTCTGTGATGTTCCTCCATAGTGCTGCTCCATGGTGCTGCTCTGTGGTGTTGCTCTGTGGGGCTCCTCCATGATACTGCTCCATGTTGCTCCTCTGTGGTTGGTGAGCCTTGTGATGGTCCATTAAACTGAAGGTAGTGCTGTGGAGTATTCCTTTACAATGTGTAAAGATATGTCACTATGACTGATTTAATGAAAAGCTAAATAGCCAATAGCTAGTCAGGATTTAGGGGGCAAAGAGAATGCTGGGAAGAAGAGAGTAGAGTCATGAGATGTGTGTTGCACGAATTTGGATTGTATTGAAAGAGACTCGGAGCCACATGTCAGGAAAAGGCTGAAATATCAGAGAGCAGAAACACCCCAGTCAATTCTCACCCAGCTATCTTCCAGCTTCCTCAGCCTCACTCCTGGTCACTTCTGCCTCTGACGTTTTCCCAAGCCTGCCTTAAATACCTTCTTCTCACCAGCTGTATCCCATCCAGGTTAGGATCAAAGGCAGGAGCTGCTCTATTTGGTAGTCAGCCTTGAACTCACAGGGACAGGCTTTCCCTGTGCTGGATTAAAGGTGTGTGCCAGTGAAGCCCAGCTGTTTGACCTTGTACTCAAAGATCAAGAAGTTCCTGAATAACAACCTAAGTAACAAGTCATGAGTCACATGGCAGCACAAAAATTAATAGAAACAGATTAATTTAAGTTATAGGAGCTGGTTAAAAACAAGCAGCCTAAGCTATTGACCAAGCTTTCATTATTAGTAATAAGCCTCCATGTGATTATTTGGAATCTGGTAGGTGGGTTAGAAAAAGACTGACTACAAGGTAGAATTTGTCTCCACCTTTCTGTTCAGTGAGTTCAAAACCTTAAATCACAGGTGAAATTCCATTTCATTTGATGGAAATGAAAAATACGGAAGAGTTTTCACAATGATATTATCTCAAGTGGAAATGTAAGAAGGCACATGAGGGTGGTGGACAAAGGTGGTGATGGTGAGTGTGGTGATTGTGTGTGTGGTGATTGTGTGTGTGGTG
>PVIH01000875.1:112236-193320 GCA_004025045.1 Sigmodon hispidus | reverse complement strand
TGATGGTGTGTGTGATGATGGTGACTGTGGTGATGGTGAGTGTGATGATGGTGACTGTGGTAGTGGTGAGTGTGATGATGGTGACTGTGGTGATGGTGTGTGTGATGATGGTGACTGTGGTGATGGTGAGTGTGATGATGGTGAGTGTGGTGATGGTGAGTGTGATGATGGTGAGTGTGGTGATGGTGAGTGTGGTGATAGTGAGTGTGGCGATTATATGTGATGACTGTGTGTGGTGGCTCTTGTATTAGGTTTCTGGCCCGGACTTTCTGGGCCTGGACCAGAGGTTTGACTGGCAGTCTAGCAGAAACACTCACAGTCACACAGAGACACACAAATGCTTATGTTGATTGTCTTCTGATTGGCCTAGGGCCCAGGCCTATAACTTGCTAACTCTTGCTCTTAAACTAACCCATCTTGTTCAGCCATGCGGCTCAGTACCTTTTCTCAGAGCAGCATTTCAATGTCTTTCCTCTGCGTCTGTCTGTGGCATCTCTGAGATGTCTGTTTTCACTGTAAGTCTCTGGCATCTCTGTGGCATCTGTCTGGCATGTCTGCTCTGCTCTGAGATTTTCCCAGTCTGGTAGCTCCATCCACACTTCCTGTCTGCCTTCAGATAATCAGCTTTTTGTTAAATCTGTAGGCAGGACAATTATTTAAAATATAACACATAATCCCACTACATGTGACTAATACAGATTTGGTACCAGAGTGATTCTAGAGAAAGTATAGTATTAGTATGACTCTTTTAAGTTCCTAGAATGGGCTTTTTCATTGGCCAGCACTTCAAATTCACCAGTAGCTTCAGCTAGGAGCTGTCCCCCACTCTCCTGGGAGCCCATAATGCTCTGGAAGCTCATGCTGTAAATTGTGCTTCAAACTTCAAGAGCTAAACGCCTTTAATTATCTTGGTTTATCAGTTGTGAGTTGCAATGAATTTACTGACCTTGTATATGAAACTTTTGACAGTTTGAGGGAAAATAAGTAAAATGATGCTTACTGGTTGGTTTTCTTGATGTCTCTGGATAAATTGATAAAGATAGAAATGAGATTCATGATAAAATTCATCAGCTTCAGAAAATGATGGCAGACTTTTTACTTCAATGAAAGTCTTAGAGGGACAGTGCTGTGTGGCATGCAGATGTTCCTTCTAAGGTGAAGAACACTTTATTGTACCCGGCCCCTCCCCCCAGTATTTAGTGGGTCTGTTTGGATTCTGGAGACAGCACTTTCCTCATTGTATAAGTTTTGTGATGCTAGAAAACCCTGACTAATACAGTGAGCAGAGTGACAGGATGAGTATGGTTGTTGTGGGGTATTTGTACACTGTGTGAAGATGTATTGCTGTGATTGGTGTAATAAAAAGCTGAACAGTCAATAGCCAGGCAGGAGGTACAGGCGGGATTTCTGGGGACAGAAAAGAAGAGGAGGTGAATCTAGGCAGCTAAGAGATACCGGGAGACAAGGTGAGGAAGCAGGAGGTACAAGATGAAAGAGAGGTGATGCCACATGATAAAATGTAGATGAATATAAATGGGTTGATTTAAGTTATAAGAGCTAGTTAGGAACAAGCTTAAGCCATAGGTTGTGCTCTCATAATTAATAAGTCTTTGTATCATTATTTGGGAGCTGGTAGTTCAAAGAAAAAGCTGACTATGTGTGGTAATGGGCTGAGGGTTGTCATAGGGTGGGTGTGTCCTGATAGGGTGGGTGTGGTGACTGGGGGTGTCCTGATAGGGTGGGTATGGTGATTGAGGGTGTCCTGATAGGGTGTGTGGTGGGGGTAAGGGTGTACCTGCAATTAATAATGCTTCTGGTGGTGGTCCAGTTTTCAGCTTGGCAGAAGCTGAAATCATTTGGAAACAGCCTTGAGAACTCAGGACTTGCCTAGTTTAAGATGGCCTTGGCCATGTCTGTGTGGATAGTCAATTAATATAGAAGTTAGTGTGTCCTGGTCTGTGTAGGAGCCAACAGGGCTTACCTTTCATCTTCTGTAACACACACACACACACACACACACACACACACACACACACACACAGAGTTGTTTAAAGCTCCTGCTGTTGTGTGATGTTTTGATCACATTCTGACACTCCTAAGACTGTCAATAAAATCTGCTTTGAATCAGAGGGTGGAGCTAGCTGTTAGCTGACCAAAATCAACCATAGATGTTTTGGAGGACCAAGGACAGATAGAGAGATAGGAAGTAGTAGGGTGAGGCTTAGAGAGGGTCTTGGCCCTTTGGGATGGAGGAACAGCAAAGGCAGGAGATCACTGCTGGTTTCTCTGCCACTTCTTTAATCATTCAGTTTCTTACCCTGATCTATGACTCCCAAGTTTTATTGATAAAGAATAATCAGATAAATGCTTCATTCCTGCCTGGACTTTCCCACAACAATGGCCTATGTATTGCTCACTTTTTGGTTGCTGTGATAAAATACTATGACCAAGTACAACTCACCAAAGAAAGAGTTCATTTGGCTTCCAGTTCCAGAGAAAGAGTTCCTAATATAGGGAGGCGTGACAGGAGGTGGCTGGGGTAGGAAACCAATGTGTCACGTTTCACCTATACACAGGAAGCAGAGAGGGATAGCAGGAAGTGGAGTGGGGTGAGGCTCAGAGCCCAGCCCTATGACATACTTCCTTACACTGTGGAGGTTTGGATGAGAATGGCCCTCACAGGCTCACACATTGAAACTTTTGGTCCCCAGTTGGTGAAATTGCTTGGGAAGGTTAGGAGGTATGGCCTAGGTGGAGGAGGTGTGTCACTGGGGGTACACTTGAGATTCAAGAGGCCATGCCATTCCCGGTTAGCTCTCCCTGCCTCATGCTTGTGGGTCAGGCGTGAACTCTAACTTGCTGCTACAGCATCATGCCTGCCTGCTGCCATCTCCCCATCATGATGGTCATGGGCTCATTCTTTCAAACCATGAACCTCAGATTTATAAATTGCCTTGAAAATGGTGTTTTGTTACGTCACTAGCCATTGCTAAGACAAAATTCCATAGTCTCCCCAAATAATGCCTCTGACTGGGGGCACTAGGGATGAAGTGTTCAGACACATACGCCTATGGGGAACATTATCAGCTAAACCACCACAGATGGTGATGTGGAAGTGTGAGCTAAAACAAACCCTTTCTCTCCTGTGAACCCTTTGTTTGGCAGGGTGATCCCACAGCCAGAGAAGTAAAGGCAGGACTGTAGTGGGATTATGTGGTTACATTGGAGATAATTTTCCCACCTACGAGTTTAATAAAAAGCTGATTGGCCAGAGGCATTAGAAGCAACCAGGAGTGAGGCTGAGGAAGCTGGAAGATAGCTGGGTGAGATTTGACTGTAGTGTTTCTCTTTGGTATTTCAGCCTTTCCCCAATATCTGGCTTTGAATTTACTTTAATACAACCAGAATTTGTGCAACACTTGGTGCCCAACAACTAGTGGGGTTACGTTGTTACACTGTAAATAATTGTCCTGTCTACTAGTTTAATAAAAACACTGATTGGCTGAAGGCAGACAGGAAGTGTGGGCAGGGCTACCAGACTAAGAAAACTCTGGGAACATGTAGAGCAGAGCAGAGATGCCAGAAAATCACCAGTGAGCAGAAACACTGCAGAGATGCCAGAGGATGCAGAGGAAAGAAGTTGAAATGCTGCTGAGAAAAGGTACTGAGCCTCATGGTTGAACAGGATAAGAAGCATGGGTTAGGTTAAGATGAAGGAGTTCACAAGTTATATGCCTGGGCCCATAAATCAGCATAAAATTAACACAAGTGTCTGTGTGATTATTTGGGCCTAAGTGGCAGTGGGCTTTGAATGGGTCTGAATCTCAATGCTCAACCGGAAAGTCTGGACCAGAAACCTAATACATACAACAGAGACCACCATAGAGCTGCTGCACGTTGTCTCCCACCGCCTGCTTTCCTTAGCTGTCAAAGTCTGCTAATTGTTGTTAGCAAACGAAAGGATCCTATCACAGGAAAGCATCTAAATGTTGACAATCTGTGATACTGTGACTGTCAAATGGTACCATATGAGCAGAGTAGAGAGGAAAGACACCTGCCACTCACATGATGAAGATGTCTATATGATAGATATGCTGCTTGTCGATAGAAAGGTGGCTTGTGGAACCTGTGACCAAGACTTTATGATCAGGGCTCTGCACATTTACCCTCAATTAGAAACTGGATGGTGATGATAATAATTAAATAATAATGATAACAGGAGGGGAACTAGCTGGAGACGGGGAAGGAGGTAGACATGACCATAACATATTAAATAGCAATATAGACTCACCAAGAATGGTGTTCAATTAAAAATTAAATTAGAAATCTTAAATTGGGGGTTGGGGAGATGTCTCAGTGGTTAGGCACAGGACTGCTCTTTCCGAGGACTGGAGTTCAATTCCTAACAACCACTTCAGGTTCACCACTACCACCTGTAGCTCCAGCTCCAGGGCTTCCAGCGCCCTCTTCTGGCTTTTTTGACTACTGCATGCATGTATCCCCACCAATCCAAAGACAAATAAATAATAAAATAAATCTCTAAAAACAGAATTGTAAATACAAAACTGTAATCAGTAGTCATAATATGGTAACATTATGTAAGTATGTTTTTTAGTATCAGATATTTCCTATTTTATACATGGAAAGTATATATGAGATTGACATTGACTAGAGAAACAAATGGACAGATGTGGCTGTTATGGGGATAACCAGCTGCTCCCTAGCTGCATTTAACCATGCTCTGCAGGAAGGCTGCTGGCATAAGGCTAGCACAGCTGTTATGGGGAAGCCAGTTTCTTCCTAACTGTGTTTGTTTTTGCTCTGCTGGAGGGAACCCACGCTTACTGCTTTAAAAACCCAGTCTCAAACCCCCAGCTAAAGAGATCTTAGAACTTGGGAAGCTGAAGACTGCTGTTTGGAGGATCTGACATGCTGCCAAGCCACCTTCTAAATATCTGTATCCACAGACCAGGCAAAAATCCTGTCATTCCAGTGAATAGAGGTGAATGCAGAGATTCATAGCTGCACCCTTTATCTCTGAGACCAAATCCTTGTTGAAGGCTCACTTGCTGATGTGACGGTTCAGACTACTTACAACGAACATACATTGCTGCTGTGCCATACTGCTGCATTAAACGCTTGGGAAAAGATTTTAGACTCAGGACAGAAAATTGAGTCATATAGTAAGTTCAGACAAGGCTTAAAAGAATCTTATACTGACTTCCTGCAGAGGCTAACCAAAGCTGTACATAGAGCAGTATTGGATACAGAAGTTGGGAAGCAATTAATACTTTATTTGGCCTTTGACTATGCTAACCTGGAATGCAAGAGAATGATTAGGCTGCTAAAGGTCAGATCTGCACCCATAGAGGAGTGGATTCAGTATACAATCAATGATGAATCTCTTCATTGTGACAAAGAGAATTGGGTAGGCCAAGCTATTGCCAATGTTAGGGTGAGGAATTAAGGCATCACTTGCTTTAATTGTGTAAACCAGGCCATATAGCTTGTGGCCTGGCTAGCATGGAGAATAAACCCAATGTGGTTGTCAGAAATTGCTCCTGTTATGAATGGTAATGCAAATACCTGGTACATAGTATATCTGATCTATGACCCCTCTGACAGGGTCATTTGATCCCAAAGGTGGTTTAGAGGGTGGTGTAGGACGCGGTTTTGCCTTTGCACAGCTTGCCGGAACATTCTATCGCCGCTTATGCTAATTAGGCATCGAGTAGTGACCAATCCGATGTGCCTATGGCATTGAGAAAGGACCTATCCGATGCGGTCCTCAAAAATGTTAATGAGCCATTATTTTGGGCCAATCACCAGCCATATGCTAATGAGGCATTGTGTTGTGCACCAATCACACGCCAGGCTCCCCTATATAAGCAGGCTGAATTTCAGGCTCAGCGTCTTCTTTCCACCATTTCACAACTGAGCTGTAACTCCAATAAAGTGTGATCCGAGAAGAATCGTGCGTTGTGGTGACTCGTCGTTCTACAGGACAGAGGTGGCTCGCCGCAGGGTGGGTTCTGGGCTGCATTTCTTTTTTTTTTTTTTTTTTTAAAAAAAACTTTATTTATTTATTTGCCTTGGTGTTTGCCTGGAACTGGAACTACAGACAGTTGTTAGCTGCCATGTGGGTGCTGGGAATCGAACCCGGGTCCTCTGGAAGAGCAGACGGTGCTCTTAACCGCTGAGCCATCTCTCCAGCCCCTCTGGGCTGCATTTCTTATTGTTGTGACAAATCCTGGAGAATTGACAGTTCAAGGGGGGAAGGTTTACTGGGGCTCACAGCTCTACGGTGAGCCAGTCATGGTGGGGAAAGCTGGAGCCTGGCAATGCTGGTGATGAAAGCAGCTATTTCTCCTGTCCACCTCCCCAGCCCTCACAAGTATGTCTGGAGGCTGCCCTCCTGCTGACACCGACAAGCACAATGTATCCCTGCAGGGAGGTCCTGAGGCTGCAGTGCCTCTGTGCCCTGAGAGCTGGTGCAAGGTGATTCCCCACAGACACAGGTGGAGGCCTTTTGCAAAAGCGCCTCCCAGCAGTGCCACCTGTTAGCCACACCTCATACTGCCCCATCCCACCTTCCTGGCAGCCATCATTGAAAAATGTGTTAGGGTGTTTTGTGTGTGTATATGGGTGCATGTATGCGTGCATGGCATGAGCATAGTAGACATGTGTGTACAAGCATGTGTACCTGTGTTTGTGTTAGGGGTACGTCAGTATGTACATGCACAGCTACAGGTTAATGTTGATTGTCTTCCCCTATTGTTTCCCACCTTGGTTCAGTCTTGCTTTTATTTTAAATTCTGTGCATGTGTATGGGTTTATGCATGTGGCTTTGTGCATGTGTGTGTGGGTTTGTGCATGTTGGTGTGAGTTTGTGCATGTGTGCCCAGGTGCTCAAGAGTCTAGAAGAAAGCGTCTCACATTCCTTGGCACTGCATTACAGGTGGTGGGAGCCTGAGTCCTGGCTCTTGGATTCTGTGATGGATGGAGCTGTAGCATTTCTAGCCATTAGCCTGTGCTCCAGCCCCACATTAGTTTTCCAAACAGACTTGTTTTGTTTGTTTGAGACAGCCGTGGCTGTCCTGGAACTTACTATATAGACAGGCTGGCTCTGAGCTCAGAGATCCACTTGCCTCTGTGCTCTGACTAATGGCAGCATGCACCACAAAGCTTTTCTGACAGTCACTGAAACTGGAGCTCATTGATCCACTGGGGAGGCAGCCACTGGGCCCCAGAGATCTACCTGCCTCCACCTTCCCAGTGCTGGGATTACAGATACATGTTGTCACTTCTGTGGATGCTGGAATTGAACCCTGGTCTTTAGTTGCTTGCGTGGTAAGATTTTTACTGATTTTGAGCCTCCCCAGCCCCAGGGACTCAGACTTCTAAGACGAGCACAGAAGATAAAATTCTGCATAGTATCTGAAGGTATTCTGTAAAGAACATTTCCTGCTGAAAACAGCATGGCTGTCATCATGGCCTCAGACCCCACAACTCAGGAAGAAAACACTGAATGGTTCCTTCAAGGGAAAAACTCAGCTCCTCCCACCCCCACATACATCATGATGCCAGAGATCAAACCTAGAGCCTCCCTAGGCAAAGATTTCTCTGCACAGCTTTGTGTGCAGCTCTGCAGGAGTGCTCTTCCCGCTGTCTGTCTGTCTGTCTGTCTTTCTGTCTTTCTATGTCCATCTCCCTCTATCCAGCTCTCTTTCTGTTTGTCTCTCTTTTTTGTATCTGTCTCTGAGGGGACTAGCACACTGCAGGATGCCCCCTTCTGGACCCTGGGTCAGACTCAGACCATGCCCAAACACCAATTCCAAGCACAGAGAGATCCTTTATCAAGCAAGAGAGAGGTTGGGTGGATAGATCTGAACTGGGCAGAAACAGCTGCAGATGTCTCTGCAGAGACATAATATAAAGGGGGGAGGGGAGGCTCGGATAGGACATCTTGTTCAGTGTAGCCAAATAAGGCGTTTTGATAGCTGGACCTTGGTGGTGTTAATCCCAAAGATGGGAGGAGAAACCCATATCATCACAGCCACATTAATTAAAGTAAGTTTATTTTTATTCTTGTACACAGGTTGTCTTGTTATGCCCAAAGTCTCGACCCTGGAGAGACCACCGGAGACAAGGAGGTAGTGGAAAGCAAAAGCAAGGTTTATTGATAGAGACGAGCTAGCTCGTGAACCACTCCAGATGTCCGTTACACCAGAATCATGCAGGAGGGTTGATTAGGGCCACGGGGGGGGGGGCTCCTTTTATAGCCCGAGCTGTGAATTGGGCTCAGGTGAAGGTGAAGATAATGGTGCGAGTCATTAGCTAATTGGCTTGTGCTAGGGGCTTTCCAGACTAGGGTGGGGTTGCCTGGTAACAACGGGTCAGGCTTTTGATTGGTTAGTACCAAGGTGAAAATCATTTTTATTATTATTATTTCTTCCCGGCATGTTTGGGCTAGTTTTGTGCAGGGTCCCGTAGCTAGTCCTTGGGGTATGGTCAAGCTATCCTGGTTCTGTGCCCTGGAATGTCTCCTATAGAAGGGGGAAGCCCACCATCAACCCTGGAACGTGAAGCTGGTCCAGAATGACGGTGGTGTATTTTGACTAGAGCATTTGGTGGTCAGTTAGCAGGGCCAGGGTGCTATGGATTCTGCAGTTGGAACTTAGGTCATGCTGCCCCTCTGTAAACAGCAGTTTCTAGCAATAGTCTCTGGGAACTGGGTGAGAGACTCTTTCTCAGGGCTCTGTCTGCTTTAGTTCTGTATAGTTCTCTAAAATGGAAGACTCCTTTTAGTCCTGGACCCCACCTGGATCATCCAGGTGTCCAGCTCATTCTCTCCTAGAATTGGGCAAGTTCCTGCTAGGAATGTGGAACTGAACTCTATTTACAAAATGGCATTTCTTGAGCTAAGCTTACTCTCTTCAGTCTCCCCCTAAGGTAGGGTTTCAGAGGTCAGTCTTGGATGTGAAGAAGACAAGGCTTTATAGCTCAGGGGTAGGGGTTTCCAAGTGGGGTGAAATAGCCACCTATTTCAGAAATAGGTCACAGAAACATAACAGGTGCTCAAAACAAGGTAGTCATAGGGGGTCATACAACCTTTTGAAACAAAGGTAGGGTTGCAAGATAGTTATAAATAACTTTTGGAAACAAATACGTAGTTGCCATTCCTGGAACAGATAGTATAGAGCCATTTACAGTTAAGGTTATAGGTAGGGCTTCTGATGAAGGTCACCAACCAGGACATGGTTTCTGTGCTTAAAGCCCACCCTGAGAAAGGCTCAGGGCTACAATGGGATCCCAAATACTCAGTGTAGTCTCTGGTTGACCAAGACTTTCTATTGGTTAAAAACTGAGCAGTCTTCTCTGGGGAACAGTCCACAGTATTTCTGGAGGCTACATCAAGTTCTCAGAGACCAGATCTTGAGACATGAGGACCTCAGGGGACTTCGAGGGGGTACCCTGTGCGGGGAATGCAGCCAACTATCTTGTTAGAGCCGAGGTTGCCCTGTTTTGGGTGGTGTGCATGGGCATACGTGATGCCTGCTTCCTGCTAATCCAGCTTGGAGTGTGCCGATGCACCTGGTGGCTGATGATGCAGCATGACACCAAGATGCTGGAAGCCAAAGAGAGACAGACAGCACAGATAGGGAAGTCTCCAGCTGTTTCCCTAAAACAATGGGAAATCCTTGTTTTAAAGGGCCTGTGTCTGCTTCTCACCTGACTCTTGGAGTCTGTGTCATGATGTCATGCCTTCTCACCCCCTCCCCCAAGGGACAGAATGCCCTTAACTGGCTCCCAGCCTGGGGCTTGGTACCTGTGCAGGCAAAGCCACAGGTTCCACACTGGTTTGGGTCTTTTGACTTTTGCCCTTTGCTGCCAGCTGTGAAGGCATGGATTTAATTGTTGCAAAGCTTTATTTCAGGGAGAGATCATTTAATGCCTGAGGGCAGGGCCCAGATCTAAGATAGCCAATAGATTCAAAACTTAGTTCCGTATCAAAAGTTCAGCCAGGAGATTCAGGGTGTGGGTTCACTCCAAAAGTGTACCCAATAGTTAGCGTACCCCACTCACCTTTGCCCAAATCTGAGATGCCAAGACATGTATCACTCTGCTTACATATGCTTTTCTTAAAAACAAAACAAAACAAAACAAAACAAAAACCTCTCACCTCTGGGCTTGTGGTCAAATCCCTCCGATGCACTGGAACAAAGGGTTTGACTGAGGTTCATTTGAACCTGTCCAAAACAATAAACTGGCCCCTGTGTGTTTACAATGGAGTCCAGCTCTCTAGTGATCTTTGGGGGGGATGTCCCTCGACCTGGGTACAACATTTGGTGCATTGTCCAGGAACCTCCACGGCCCCCACAAACTCTGGACTGAGGAGTCTCTTAGTGTCTGTCCGACTGATAAGTGTTGGTGAATGGTGTCTGGCTCTGCCCCAGTTTGTCTGTCTTTAGTATTGTTTTTGGGGTGCATTATTTCTGAGGTGCACTTAAATTGGTGATTGTGACCAGATCCGGTTAAGAGCAGACTTGCTGGAGAACTGTGGTCATGAAGGGTGAGGGTGCAGTGAGTGCCTCAGATCTGTAGGGCTGGAAGACTTCCAGATGAGCACCCTGTATCTGTGAGGATAGCATGCCTCAGATCTGTACGGAACAAAATGCCCATATTTGTGCTATCTGTGTTTCTTTGTATTTGTGTTCTTGGTTGTGAAGAATGCCATGAGACAGGCAGCTTCTTCCCCTCTGGACTTCAGGATGTTAACTCATAATCTTCCAGTCACGATTAAAAAGTTTAAACATGTCACCCTTTGCAGGTCAGGATGGCCAGCACTTGGCATGGACTGGCCTCTGAAGGAAACCTTCAGTTTGGCCCTCATAGGGGCAGTAAATGGTCTTCAGACCATGAGTGAGACACCCCAACCAAGTGCCCTACATAGTGGTCTGGAGTAACTTAGTAGAGGACCGCCCTTCTTGGATTAAACCATTCTGGCCCGACAGGTCAAGGTCGTGGCAGCTATAGAGAAAGGCTCACTATCCAAGACCCCACTGGCTCCTAGGCCAGAGCTCCTTCAGGGGGGCAGCACGGAGGATGAAATCTTACCCCCTTGCACCCCCAATCCTCGTGCAACCATTCCCACGTGGGATGACTGTGCACAGCTTTTGCAGGTCTCCTTCATGGCAAAGGAGAGAGATTGGATACAGACCAAGGCTCGAAAGCTGGTTTGGACCCCACAGGAGAGTCCACAGCTGACCAGGCTATCACAGATGTAGCCTTCTCTTAATTTGCTCAGTGTGTAATTATAATATGGCTGAAGGTAAGGTGAGTCTCCTAGTCTGTTATCAGACTCTATTGTCAGATCTCAATGCAGCTGCAAGATAGCCTGCAAATTTGAGTAGGGTCTTTAGCATAGGGCAGAGAGCGAATGAGGGTACAGCAGCATTTATGAACCATATAGAGGAAGCCTCCAGGAGGTATATGCCCTATTATCCTGGGGCCCAGGAAAATGCTGCTGCAATGACTTTGGCTTTCATTGAGAATGTTGGGATTTAGTAGAAGTACATGATGAAAGGGATAGTTCAGAAAAAAAAAATTCGAAGAGAGCAGCATGGGTATTAGTACATTGCTGGTGTGTTGCTGGCCATTACTGTGAAATTGGAAGAACACTGGGAGCAACTTAGAAGTCTGGTGGCTGGAGAGATGCCTTTGGATTCAAAAACTCTCCCAGCCGTCTTCGGTGAGGCTCTGTATGAGGACCTGGGTGAGTACATCACACAGAACCCAGAAATCAATCTGTTACAGTAACAACATGTCCTACTGATGGCAACCACAGACTAAGAGACCAGCCTAGCTGGGACTGAGCAGCTATTGCGGGCCCTGGGAGACCTAGATTACTGTGTTTCAGCCAAAAATGCTCAAATCTGCAAGCGGCAGGTAACATACCTGGGGTACATCCTGAAGGAAGGGCAGCAGAGACTTTTGAATGTAAGGGAGACAGAACTTGGAATTCTCACATCCACTACTTTGCCCCCAATTTAATAGCACCTTTGGCCCAGCTGGTCAAGGATGCTGACAAGTTAGTCTTGGGACAGATCCTCTTCATAATCACCACACATGCACTTGATGGAGCCCTCAATTAGTGGCTGAGCAATGCCAGAATGCCTCATTACCAAACTCTGTTGCTTAACCCTGCCAGAATAACTTTCTAGGTGCTCTCAGCTCTGAATCTGGCTACTCTACTGCCGATCAGCCTGATCCAAGCCTGGAAGCACCACTGAACTACTGCTCTGGGATCCCGGCGCAGATGCACAGCAGAATCAGGCCAGACTTGCAGGACATCCTGTTGCCCGATGCAGAGGTTGCCTGGTATACTGATGGCAGCAGTTTCATGCAGGATGAGCAAAGGTATGTGGGAGCAGCAGTTGCTACTGTAGAGCCAATACCACACAGGACGTCTGCCCAACGGGTGGAGCTGATAGCCCTAACTATGGCATTAGAACTGGGGCAAGGGCGGAAGGTTAACATCTACACTGACAGCCATTACACTTCCACCAAGGCGCATGTGCATGGGGAAATATACAAAGAAAGGGGACTGCTGATTGCAGAAAGAAAAAGTATCAAAAATAAAGATGAGATCCTGGCCCTTCTTAAAGCTCTGTGGTTACTCAAGAAACTGACCATTGTCCATTGCCCAGGGCACCAGAGAGAGGATGGACCTGTCCTCAGGGACAACAGTCTGGCAGACAGAACCATCCGGCAGGTGGCACTCCAGACTGATGTAGTTTTTGAAAATGTGTTGGTGGACCCCAGGGCACCTAGTCTACCAGAGAGGCCTGGGTATGCTAAGAAAGATCTTTCCTAAATCAAGACCCTCCCCATGACCCAGTGCACAGATGGGCGGTGGAGAACTGCAGATAGTAGAATCATCTTCCTGAGCATCTGGGAAAGAGACTGCTTACCAAGATCCATCGATCCCCTCATGTGGGAACACAGAGAATGCAGGACTTTATTGTAAACATTGTCACCAACGCAAAGCTTGTCAGCTCACCAATGCTGTTGCCAACCCTGAAAACCCTGGATTTTATTTCAGGGAGGGATCATTTAATGCCTGAGGGCAGGGCCCAGATCTAAGATTGTTGATAGATTCAAAACTTAGTTCCGGGTTGAAAGTTCAGCCAGGAGATTCAGGGCCTGGGTTCACTCCAAAAGTGTACTTAGTAGTTACCGAACCCGACTCCCCTTTGCCCAGTCCTGAAATGCCAAGACGTGTAGCACCCTTCTTACATATGCTTTTCTTTAAAAACCCCCTCACCACCTCTGGGATCATGGCCAAATCCCTCTGCTGTGCCGGAACAGAGGGTTTCAATCCAAGTTCATTTGAACCTGTCCAAAACAATAAACTGACTCTCATGTGTTTACAATGGAATTAGCTCCCTGGTGGTCTTAGGGGATTCCTCCACAAAGGTATAACACCAGAACTGCATTGAAAGATCTTAGGTGTGGTGTATGTCCTGTTGTCTGTCCTCTGAACATTCCTTTCCTCATTGCCCCCTCTCCTGGCATGGTTCAGTGCCCCCTGCTAGGTGAGTTGGCCCTCAGTGTTCTGTGGTACTTGGGCCCCTTGGAGGTGAGTGTTGGGACCCGTTTCTCCTTTTTTCTTTTGTCTTTTTATGTTTATTCTGTGTTGTTGCTTTCTCTCATCTGCACTGTCTCTCCCATCTACAAAATGGGTAATTTACCCATCACCTTGTCTTCCTTGTCTACAAGGCAGTCAGTGAGTCTGGCTCAGACTTCCACTATTTTGACCCCCCGTTTTTCCTTAATTGGTGATCTTTATATGATGACCAGGTAATGGCTCAGGTGTACCTTAACTTGCAACTAATCATTTTCAAGTGTCTATGACATCACGTGACATGACAGCTGTCTGCCATCAACAAGACCACCCTCCAGGTGTGTATGGTGCTAGAGTCTCCTGACTGTAAGCCTCCTTGTGAGATTATACAGACTTGGCCTATGGAAATCCATAAGGCTGCCTTTTAAATAGCATTCCCTGCACCCTGGCACAATTCCCACAGAAGCAATTTCTGAAGGGCTGGTAGGTGGCCAGTGTCAGGTAAGAACCTGTTTGACAGGCCAGCCTAAGACACGCACAGTCCATTATGCTGGATGTTCTCTCAGGCGGGGACAACAAGGCTGAGGCACAGAACCTCAACTCCCACTAGCTGCTAAAGAAAATAAACAAAAGGATGGATATATAGGAGGAATGCACCCAGCTAGCCTGATGGAGCCACAGTTGCCCTGTTCCGGGTTGTGTGCCTGGGCATGCGTGCTGGCAACTTCCTGCTAAGACAACTTGGAGTCTATGGTTACACCTGGTGATTGGTGATGCATGATTGCCAAGACCCTAGAGGTCAATGAGAGACAACACAGCTAAGGGATTCTTCAGCTGTGCCGTTGGCTTTGGGTCTTCTCACACCCTCCCCCAAGGGGTGCCCAGATAGAACACCTCATAAAAACACCCAACCTGAGATGTTCCAGATGATCCCTGGGACTCAGTTCAGGTATGTGTATTTTTGCCAGTCCCATTTCCCTGTATTGATCAGTGACTTTTCTCTGCTGTGAGATACCTCCTCTGGCTTAAGACCTGCACTCTCCTATGGGGGATGGGGATCCTTTTGGTTCTTCAAGATCACTCAGAGAAACTAACCAAATAAACAAACAAAAAACAGCACCCCCAATAAGAAACAACAACAAAAAACCCCAAACCAAATCAAACCAAAAGCCCCCCAAAACCAGAAAATCCTCCCAAAAACCAAAACCCCCAAACAAAACAATCCTCTGCCCATCATCCTCTGGGAGCACTTGCCTGCTTCATCGTCTAACTCCGAACCTCGACTCCATCCCTGTCCTGTGCAGCCTCAGAAAAGAGAAAAGTTTCTGTGGGCTGAGCCTGAAGGAAAAGAGAAAGTTTAACTCTTTTTTGTTTGTTTTTCTTTTCTTTTCTTTTCTTTCTTTTTTTTTTTGTGACACAGTCTCCCTCAATAGCCCTGGCTGTCCTGAAACTTGCTCTGTAGACCAGGCTGCCCTCAAACTCAGAGATCTGCTTGCCTCTACCTTGAGAGTGCTGGGACTAAAGGTGCTCGCCACCACTGCCTGGCTTATGCCTTTTTAAAAAACCTAGTAATGTATGTAATTAGAAGACTCAAAACTTAACTTTCCGAGAAAAAAAACAATGAGAAAAACATAGGCATTTGGTCTGTGTGTGTGTGTGTGTGTGTGTGTGTGTGTGTGTGTGTGTGAGACTGCTGGCCAATGCAGCCTTCACAGAATGGATTTTCCCTTCTATTTAACACTGACCAAGGAGACTTCAAATAATTTTTTTGTTTTTATTTTTGAGACAAAGTGTCTCTGTGTAGCCCTGGCTGTCCTAGAACTCGCTCTATAGACCAGGCTGGCCTTGAACTCATAAAGATCTCCCTGCCTCTGCCTTCTGAGTGCTGAAATTAAAGGCATGTGCTACTGCCCAGCTTTGCTAGGTTTTTTTTTTTTTTTTTAGAAGAATTAAAGGCATATGCTAAAAAGATTTTCTTTATTTTTAGGAATCTCCAGGTATTTAAAAAAAATTATAAAAGTTAGAAAAAATTAAAGATATAAGTAGATCCTAGCTGCTGGAGGTAGCTCAAAAGGTGTTTAACAACAGAAAATTGTCTGGGATAAGACCATTTTCCTAGACTAAAACTTTGCTGATGATGTGATACAGTTTACTTACAGATACCCAGAAAATTTTTGGTTTCTTATCCTCTGTCACAATAATATCTTCTAGATGAAAGTTCTGCCTCTAATTAAAAGATACAGTTGGACTATCTCTCAGATTGGCAGCAAAATTCCCAGGGGGATGGGCAGAAATCAACCCCTCAGGACTGTTCCAGAGCCAAGCTTCTACAATTGTTCAACTAACCAGTTTATCTACTTCTACCCAGATTAAACAATACACAATGACTCTAGAAACAGAAGGAAAAAATGAAGTCCATATTGCCTAGCTTGAAGAGACAGGCCTTCTGGTGCCCTGCCAGTCTCTCAGAATATACCTCTCCTGCCTGTGAAGAAACCTGGAATCTGATTTTCATGAGTCTTGTGCTTCCAGAGAAACAGGTGTACACTGAACATACAGAAATTCATATGTTCGTCTGTTTTTTCATCTGTTTGTCCACAAAATAAATGACAAAAGGAATTTAACCCAAACTTTGAGACCATGTAATTTCCCTTTGACATACCTGTCCAAATGATTGGTCCCTGTTACCACAGGTTGACCCATTTGTCTAAGTGGCCACTGCTGGTTTAGTGAGAGAAACCAAGTTAACGCTGTGACAAGATCTTAACACACATAGCACAACACAACATGGTTGAGGCCTGACTCTGAGGACCATCAGAACCCTGGCTGTGGATTCGCTAACCTCTTATGTGATGACACAGGTGTCATTCATGATACTCAGGAGATGAAGATAAAACCAGGTACATGGGAGCTACAGCAGTACCACTTGTTAGGATTTTGTGCATATTTGGGTATGGTTCACATTTGCTGGGTTATTTGGTGGCAGATTTCTATGGATGCACATGGGAGCATGGCAGAAGGCAGTGGCAGGTAGAAGGAGATGCTTAACGCTGTTTCTATGTAGGGAAGAGCTTTATTGTCAGGTGGGTGTGGTTATGATGAACAGAAAGGTCGTGATTTCAGGAGTTACGGTAGCAGAGATGGTTATAATAAGCAGAGAAGGGGGGGGAGAGAGAAAAGGGGGATGGGTTGCTCCTGAGAGAGGACAAAGAGCAAGAGAAAGATCTAGAGGTGGAAATCCTGCTTCAAATGGGGCTGGACGTCAGAGCTCAGAGGAGGGCGTGGCTTTAGAGGCAACACCATTAACTGAAAAAATTAGGACCCACACCAGGTGCCACATTTCACAGAGCAGAACTGATCAGTTTGGCCTAGGGTTTCAGGTGTGGAAAAGGCAAGTCCTCCATATACACAGACGGTCACTGTGCTTATCCTGTCAGGCATGTCCACAGTGTAGTCTACAGAGAAAGAAGACTTCTCGACACTGGGAGAAAAAACATTAAAACATTCCTGGCCCTCCTAGAGGCCTTGTGCCTTCCATTATGAGTTGTTTTTCCTCCACTGCCAATAAAATCAAAAGAAGATTCCTGTCAGGTGGGTGGAAGCCATCCACAGGCTTGACTGGGTCCTCAAGGCTGGGCTGCCAAGAAGACGTCCATGGCCTGAATTCTACTTAGTTTGGGGAGAGGTTTTACCTTTGTTTCCACAAGAAACAAAAAAATCTAAGAATTCCTTTAAAATTAATAAAGACCAAATTTGAGAGGATGAAACCTCCTGGAAATCTTGCCTACACACATAAAGGCATTAAGAAAAACTACAAGACAGATGATGTATAAGCTGATCCCTCTACTATGGGAATAGCATTAAGGCTAAATAAGACATGATAAATCTTGTCAGCTACAGAGTCCTCATGATTTATTATTACATATCATCCTTTCATATGGCTTGGGTGGTTATTTATATTACAGTTTATTTATGTAGTCTGAACTGACTTATAAAGTTAACATGACTTTTACTTGCTCAAACATAGAACAGAAAACCATTTTTAGCTGACTTGTGCACACTGTACATTCCATATGTATGTTAATGCAGATATATAAGTTACCTTCAAAAGTTTGTGTGTTTTCAGAAAACAAGGCCCAGACATGAGTGAAGACAAATATCCCAGGTGATCCAGTCTCTCAGACTGTCTCTGTTGCAATTTCCTCAACAATCTGTATCTAGAACATCTTCAAAGCAGCTTGTTTAGAAGATACAGCCTCACAAGACTACTCCAGCCAGGACTTCAGTTACGCCATTCACTTTCCCATCACACAGAGACTAGACAACAAATGATCATTTGTTGACCATTATCATAATTTTTCTGGGTTATATAAATAGGAAGTAATTTTAAAATACAATATCCATATTCCCAAGAGTAGGTGGCTTTTGATCATTCAATGGGATATGGATGTTTATCGTTGTTTAGGGGAGCTGGTTGCAAGTTGTTATTGGTCATGATCAGGGATGAAACTAAGGAAAGGAAGTTAGATTAAGTGATCTCTTCCTAAAAAATAGTGCGGTGGAAGATATCAAAAGGCATCAGGAGGGTTCAGGGAACTGGGTGTGTGGTGGAGTCCACACAGGGAAGCGCTCCGCTAGAACAGCCTGTGACCGCCGTGAACAGGACGGCCTGCAGGGGGCGACAGAGGGCGCGCACAGCCGTGAGGAGGTTTGGGGCTCACAGGGGATGGCAGTGATTCTGAGAGATTAAATACATAAATTATAATTAATAAAGCAATTAAAGAGTAGGAGTAGACAGCGTCATTTCTGAACTGTGTAGAAGAAGAAAAAAATGGACAAAAGGGCAGAATCCAAACAAAACAGCAAACGGAAAGGCCTAGGAAAGGTCACCGGATGGGCAGAGCTGGTCACGCATGCACAGAGTCCACAGTTCATCAGCTCACACAGTGTCTGGATTCAAGGCAGGACGGTCAGGGGTTCAAGGTCATCTTCAGCTGCATAGGGAGTTTCAAGCTAGCCTGGACTACTAGAGGCCCCGCATGCAGTAACACTAAACTACATGACCTCCATGATCATGTGTATGTACATGTGCACACACCAGTGTAAAAATCTGTTCTCCATTTCAAAGAGAAGACATAATAACTTTACAAACACTAAAATTTGTTTAGACATTTATTTTGTTTTTTGAGTCTGGGTCTCACTATTGTAGCCCTGGCTGTTCTGGTTCTTGCTCTATATATCAGCCTGTCCTCCAATTCACAGGGATCGTTCTGCCTCTGGGATTAAAGGTGTGCTCAGCTGTTTACCACTTTAAGTAAAAATAATTTCTGGGTATGATGGCACACACTTTTAAAGCCAGCACTTGGGAGGCAGAGGCAGAAAGCTTTCTGTGAGTTGGAGGCCAGCCTGGTCTACTGAGTGAGTTCCAGGACAGCCAGGGCTACACAGAGAAACCCTGTCTCAATATATATACACATATATATTACCATTTTAAAGTAAAATATTAAAATATCAAAAAATTCATTATAACTTTTATTGTATTTATTCATTTTTAAATATACTTTTTTCTTATTTGAGAATTTTATGCACATCCACATGAATTATTATCACATTCTGTCTCTATTTCTTCCCTACAACTCCAACTTCATGACCTTTCTTTCTTTTGATAGCATACTGAGCTCAGTTAGTGCTTCCCTATGAATGTGTTGCTATCGCAGGGCTCGGCACCTGGAAATCTGATAGTCTCTTTCCAGCAGCCTTCTATTGGGGTAGACATGGGGCTAGTGAGCCCCTCCCTCACCCATGCTGGTAGGGTCTTGAGCAATTGGCCAAGAGACAAAAGTTACTAGACTGCATAATAAAAGGTAATGTGGGCTGATGTGATAGCTCAGTGGGTAAAGTGCCTGCCACCCAAGTAGAGGAGCGGAGTTTGAATCACCAGAACCATGTAAAGCTGGATGTCGGTAGAAGAGATGGAGGAGGAGACCACTGTCCTGCATATTTTGCTACTGAACTAAGTCACAATGAAAGAGTCTGGAATGATTCCAGCACAGGAGGTCTCTGCTTAAGTCACATTCACACACAGACCACGCACACAGTGTTTACAATGAGAACTAATATCTATGTATGGATGTAATATAAAATACATTGGTAATAAACACCTACAAACATTTAAAAGTTAGGCATGCTGGGTAATAAATCACACTACTGAGCCCGTGGTGATGTGACCTTTGTGTTGCTCATAGGAGACCACAGAAGGAACCTAAGTGTCATGAGGAAGGCACCAGAGACTGGCTTCAGACTTCAGTCACCCTTCAGACTCCTCCACGAAGAAGGAAACTTCCAGACTTGGTCATGTTACTCAGTGGTTCTTCCAGCAGACACTTGGTAACATCTAGGGTGTTTGTGGTTGTCAGGGGAGTAGGTGGAGACCAGAGAGGTTTCTCCATCCATTGTGATGGCCCGGCCACCCACCACAGAGTGAGATCAGCTTGGTGCCAAGAGAACCTCTGACCCCACAAGAATCTACATTTTATTCATTAGTTGATGTTTCAGACATGGCCTCACCAGCTAGCCCAGGCTGTTTGCAAATCCTCAATCTGCTTTTTTTTAGCCTACTGTGTGCTGAGATGACAGATGTTCACTACCTTATCTCACTTTATCCGTGAGGTGGATATCTCAGTTTAAAAGTTTCTACAACAAATGGATTGCGCAAACCAAGCAGGCTGGCTCATGCTCTTCCTTCTAGCAATTGAGAGGCCAAGTCAGGAGGATTTCTGTGAGTTCCAGGCTAATCTGGGTTACAGAGTGAGGCTCTGTCTCAAAGATAAATACTCAATGAAAAGGAAATGGAAGGGAGAAAAGGGTAGGGAACATGAGGGGGGTGGGCAAGGGCTGTCCCACTGCGTCCTTGATCGCCCTTCTGTCTGTTGACTAAAACTCAACTCTGCTTGCACTGAACTTTTTCTGCAGTTAAAACCGCTAATCTTAGATTTTCCAGAGTCAAAGTCTCTAAAACCTTTAGGGATTTTGCCATAGTGTCATGACGTTGGTCTAGGCTCCTGAACTTCCTGAGCTGTGAGATCAACAACCCCTTTTTCCTTTGTAAAGTATTCAGGCTCAGGTATTTCATTGCAGCAACAGACAGTAGACTACTTTTCCAACCTCCCAACTCTGAGCAGGTGTCTCAGTTCTCCATGCCTGGCCTCTGACTGATCTGGCCCATTTCCCACTGAGCTGCCTTCCAGTCTCCATTTACACTGGATAACAGCTGTCTCCTGACTTCCTTGTAGCCAAGGCATCTATTAAAGAAAGTCTACACAGATGCACACTGGGAAGTTGTCAGCTTGACACAGCCTAGCTCATCAGACAGAGAACCTCCACTGAGGAGTTAGTTCCCAGATCAGACTGGTCTGAGGCCATATATGTGAGAGGTTGTTTGAATTGGTAATTAATGCAGGAGGGCCTGGCCCACTGTGGGAAACACCATCCCTACCAGGTGGGTCTGGGATGTGTAATGAAGCTTACCAGGCTTGAGCAGAAATGGGCAAGCCAGGCAGCAGGCTTCCTCCATGATTCTTGCCTCAGTTTCCCTCAGTGATGAACTGTGACTTGGAAGTGTAAACCAAATCGGCCCTTTCTTCCCCAGATTAATTATGGTCAGAGCAAAAACATCAACTTATGGGAGTGCATGACAGGCCTTTAGCATATGGTTTGGGCTGCCACACACAATTTAGTTTGTAACAGGGCAAAGTCATTCACATTTTACATTTTGGAGAGAGCCCTGGAAACATGAAAATCCTCAGAACGATTTGGGGAAACTCAAAGATGAAAGTGTCTTGAATCTTGCTTCCCATAAGGCATCTGTGTAGCTTCCTCACAGGAAGTGACTCAGTGGCATCTCTGGGCAGCTTCAAAGAGCTTCCTGTATCCCAGCTCAAAAAAAAAAAAAATCTTCCCAGCAAGGCTCAGTATTGACAGAGATTGCTCAGCTGGCAATTAGTGACAGGTGCTAGAGTGGAGATGATTGATAGGTGGAGCATGTGTGGACAGTGCACCTGGACACATGCACCTGGATGCCCATGCTTAGACACCCACACCTGGAGTCACAAGCCTAGACACCTGAACCTGAACAAACATGCCTGGATACCTGCACATGAACACCTGTGTGATGTGGAAATGTCTTTCTATATGCTGTGGATATCATTCTTTAAATAAAGGAATTGTTTTGGCCTATGGCCAGTACTGGAGCAGTAGACAGGAAATTGGAACATAGGTAGGAGAAGGGTGGAGTTAAAAGAGAGACAAGCCAGCTGCTGAAGAATCAACACGTAATAAAATAGGTAAACCATGGGCCATGTGGCAAGACAGATTAATGGAAATGGGTTGAATTAAGAGCTAGCTAGCAATATGTCTGAGCCATAGGCCAAACAGCATGAAATTAATATAAATGTCTGAGTCATTTTTTGGAGAAAAAGCAGCCATGGGCAGGTTTGGACCTCTGACCCGGTGGGGCCAGAAACCTCATGTTACAGATGGCGCCCCACATTAGGCAGCAGATATTGTGGAAATATTCACTTGCAATATATCATATAAAGGATTGATATTTATTAAGAGGTTATATAAATATTCATTTACACAAATTGAACCTTAAGATAATTTTTGGAGATGGAACTGTCCCACGCTGGGCTGCTGGTTTGTTCTCCAAGAATGCAGGAAGAAACAGGAACAAAAATCAGTATTCTCAGGTCTTATTTGATTCTGGCCACACTCTATGGGGTTCTGATTCTCAGGAGCTATTAAACCTTCCCTAAATAACACAAAATCCCACTACACCTGTGTTAGACACCTGCACCTGAATACCTGTGCTTGGACACCTGCACCTGAACACCTGTGCTTGGACACCTGCACCTGGATATCTGTGCTTGGACACCTGCACTTGAATATCTATGCTTGGACACCTGCACCTAAACACCTGCACCTGTGAACCAGGCAGCTCTTTCTTCACCCTTTATAGCTCAGGGCTTCCTGAGCAGTCTAGAACTTTGACAGTCCAGGGAAAGGAGCAGATGTGAAGGCATGGTTCCTAGCTGAGTATCCACCCCCAGCATCCTGGTTGTTAAGTGAGCTTTTTCTGAGGAGATATGAACATATATCTACTCAACCCACAAAGGGCAATGAGGAAATCAAGGAAGAGATGGTAGACAACAGCAGCATGAAAATCTTTAGAATTTGACTGGGTTGCTTACAGGAATACGTGTGGGCAGCCACACTACCGAGGAAAATATCTGTCCCAGCAATAGTTAACTAGCTATCAATAGTCAGGGAGGGGCAGGGTGTGTGAGCCCCTTCCCCAAATGACTGGAATGCCAAGTTCATGAGGATGGTAGCCATGGTGTGCCCAGAGACATGAGTGTGCTACAGCCCTGGTACAGCCAGATCTTCAGATACAAATAGAATTGGATTATAATGAGAAAAGAACATGAAAACTTTAATTCTTGTGCATGTGTGACCACATGCCAGCCTTAACTTGGGTTCCTTAGGGATCAGACACTGAGAAAAGGATTGGTGTGGGAGGCTGTATCAGCTAGCTATTGCTTATGAGTTTTGACTGGAAATTGCTGTTCCTTTAATAAAATCATCAGCCCGATGTGAGGATGAAAGCCACCTCACAGCCAGCCTCTATGTGGGAGACATTCAGGTGATGATGTATAGAGAGAGCTGTGGTGAGATGTCCGAGCAATGCCCTTCCTAAAGAGAACTACCAGTCAGCTCATCACAGCCCCCACTTTCCCTCGTGTCTTAGTTCCTTTTCTGGTAACTATGGTAACAACATACCTTGACCAGAGCAACTCAAGAGAGGAAGGATCCCAGCTCTTGGTTCAAGGGCGTGGTCCACCACGATGGAGAAACCAGAGCTGCAGGGGCTTGAAGCAGCTGGAAACAGCATCCCAGAGCAGTGATGAATGCCTCTGTGGCTCAGCTTGCTTTCATACAGTTCAGGAATCAAGCCCAGAGGCAGTAGAAATTCCCAATGTGTCTAGACAGTATTATAGACACAATGTGTCTGAAGCACACACACACACACACACACATACACACACACACATATTGGCTACCAAATTCTCCTTTGCAAATATGCTCTGACTAGATGCCTCCTGTGGAAGATGCTGTCTTTGACATTTGAGACAATCAGAAATTTAAATGTGCATGCAATCATAGCCAGATCAGTTTTCTGTTACTACAACAAATGACGGAGACAACGTATAAAGAGGAAAATGTTTATTTGGGGCAGTTTTAACCTGTGGTTTTTAGCCCCTGTTGTCTTAAGGTAGTGTGTGTGTCATGGTGGGAATACCTTAAGAGGGGGCAATCACTCCGTGGTTTGGAGGTAGGAAAGGAAATGGCCACTTTTCCCTTCTCTTCTTTGAGAGCCTGCTCCCAATTGTCCAGTTGCCTTCCAATAAGACCCATGGGGTTTTTGTTTGTTTGTTTTACGTTTATTTACAATTTACTCTTTGAGAATTCTGGGATGTGATGCATTTTATCACATTCACCTCCCCCTCCCCTTTCAACTCCCCTAGGGCCCCCACTCCAGCTTTCATGTCCTTTTTCTCCTTATAAGTGTCTGAGTCCAGAAAGAACTGCCCGTGTGAGTGTCTCAGTCACTGCTCCATTGCTGTGAGGAGACACCATGAACACAGTAACTCTTATAAAAGGAAGGATTTAACTGGCAGCTGCTTACAGTTTCAGAGGCTTAGCCCATACTCTTCCTGGTGGGGAGTAGACAGGCCTGGTGCTAGAACAGTAGCTGAGAGGTTTGTGCCCATGCCTAGAAATCCCCATTGACCACCATGCAGTTGGACATGCTGTAACATGCATGAGGGTTTTATTGTTACATACAGGTTCTAAATGAACCCAGGTCGATAGCCTCATACCAGCGCAGCAGAAAGCTATTGACTCCACAGTCCCAAGGGGAGGTGAGTTTTAAAGAAAAACCTATGGTAAGCAAGGTGCTACACACATCTTGGTATTCCAGGATTGGGCACAGGGGGACAGGGACAGGGACTGTAGCTATTAGTTCAACCTTCTGGCATGAATCTAACTTTTAAATCTATTGGCTGCCAGTTACACTCACAGACCTGGGCCCTGCCCTCAGGTACCAAATGCTTCTCTGAAACAGAGCTATGTATGGATGAATCCATGTCCTCACAAGAGCTACATCCTCATCCACAGGCAGAAGAAAAAGAGACACTGGGTGTGCTCCAGGCTTTTACTTTCCAAGCCCACCCCAGTTACACACTTCCTCAAACAAGGCCACACCTCCTGATCCTTCCCAAACAGTTCCATCAACTGAGGACCAAGCATTCAGACATACAAGTCTCTGGGGGGCATCCTCTTTCAAACACCACAAGCAGCATGGATGAGAACCAGCCACTGGAGCATGATGGGCTACTTGTAAGGATTTCTGGCACGTAACAGCCACATGGTGAACCCAACATGATGCCAAGTGAGATAAGAATTTCTAGAATGCAGTGGACATGTGGTAAAGCCAACATGGTGCCAGTAAAAACAAGCCACATACTGGGCATGCCCTTAGGCGTGGCTACATAAATCTGTGCCTATCCATTCTCTTAAAAGGAGCTGCCACATAAAAGTTGGCCTCTGTTTCTCTCTTCTGTTTCTCTGCACTTGTACCTGCCTGGCAACTCTTCTGAATAAACTATCATGTGGCCCTGGTAGCGTGTGTGTCTAATCTCACGTGCGAAACAAACACTCCTAGGAGCCACTGATTAAATGTTGTTGTAAAAGGTTCTGGCCTAAACTTTCTGGGCTAAACCAGAGGTTTGGTCCCACTCTCAGCTCCATTTAACCTCAAATAATCACACACAGGCTTATATTACTTTTATGTTGATTGACCTAGGGCCCAGGCATATAATTTGCTAACTCCTTCATCTGAACTCAATCCATCTTGTTCAGCTGTGCTGCTTGGTACCTTTTCTCAGAGCAGCATTTCAGCTTCTTTCCTCTGTGTCTACTGCTGTCTCCTCATTGTGTCTTTGGCAGCTCTCTGGCATCTGTGTCTGGCATCTGTGTCTGGCATCTCTCTCTGCTCTGAGATGTTCCCAAGTTTTCTTAGCCTAGCCCCGCCCACACTTTCTATTTCCTTTGGCCAATCAGCTTTTATTAAACTCAGAGGCGGGACAAATATTTACCTTATCAGCATAATCCCACTACAAAATGTCTTTATGTATGTTGTAAAAATAATTAATACAATAAGCCACTCCCTTGAAGAAAGCTGCCTCTCCTTCCCTGAGCCACCATCAACTGTCCAGAGCTCCTCAGTCAGGGGTGTGATCATGAGCTCCTCCCCTTCCGGGCTGCAAGGTTGACTGGCCTGATCCTGTGCAGAAACCACAGCTGCTGTGTGTTTGTGAGTGCTGAGGTCCTGGTTTGCTCTGGTCCTGCCTGACCTTGGACTCTCACAGTCTTTCTATTTCTGCTTCCATGATGACCCCTGAACCTTGAAGAGAGATTGATAGATTTTCCACTTGTGACTGAATATTCTTCAGTCTTTTATTCTCTGTGCTGGGATTCACTGTAGGTTTCATAATTAACTATTACCCACTGCATTGAGAAGCTTCTCTGATGAGGTCTGAGAGTTGTATGAATCTACAAATATTAAGAGATTAATTTAGAGGGCAGTTTCACACTATGTTCATTTAGCAAAATAATAGTAGTAGGCTCACCCTTGGGGCCTGTGAACATCTGAAACACGGGTTCTTGGGCAGTTTACATTGCCAGGTGTGAGTTTTCTTCTGTGGAGTGGGTGTTAAATCCAGCCAGCTAGTTACCCCATACTATTTGTGCCAATGGCACATCTTGCCAGTTATTATTGCAGCCCACAGGCTTCAAACTGAGCAAAACAACTTGACAGGGCTGTAACAAGTTCTGGAGAGTAACAAAGAGCAAAGGCAATACTTGTGTTGTTTTGGTGGTCTCGGGAGACCAATGATCAACAATTTGGATGAAGGCAATGTGGGATGTCCTTCTGTATGCTGTGAATTACCATTGGCTAATAAAGAAACTGTTTTGGCCTATGGCAAAGCAGCTTAGAGGCAGGTGGGAATTCCAAGGATAGGGGAGATGGAGTGCTTGTCTCAGGTCCTGGCTAGAGGAGTCTGTGAGGCTGGTTCATCTCAGCTAGCCACCTCAAAATTGTCTTGAACAGTTTGTAGTCTATATCTAGACTTTGGTTGGTGTTTGTCAACCTAGTGGCTTTGTCATAGTTCATGTGAAATCATCATTGAGAGGGCTAGTCTTCCCTTTGGAGATTTCAAAGGTCATAATTAGGCATCATCATGGATCACTGCACAAAACTAATAAGATACTAAAACCCAAAACAATGTATAGAAAGCTAAATTTTTCTACAATTAATTAGTACTCTATATGATCATTAATATCACAACAAAATGTTTAAAATATCTCTAAAACTGTCTCTAAAACTGATCACATACTTGATCATAAAGCAAATATCAAGAGATACAAATAATGGAAATAATCCCTATTTATACCTAATAAGATTAGTAGCAATAGAATAGTTCCTTAATATTGGTTGTTCTTCTGTCCCATATCAGGCTGCTTTTCTGATATGCTATAGAGATTCTGCATTTTCCTTGAACAAGCATGCTTGGGTTTAAAAAAGGAGAGAGCCACACTCCAACTCCAAAGCCAGCCTTAATTTATAATTAAATTTGAACTTCAACTTTTCTTATAAATAGAGAGATATATATGTTAGGCGGTGAGATTTTACCCGTAGAGTATATTGGTACCAGTAAGTTCAAATTTCTTTGTTTGTACATTTTTTTTCTGGATTGCCTCCCTTCTGCTTTAGACATCTAGATGGCCAAAGTATTTTGATTTATTGAAGATAGATATTCATGGTTTTCTGTAAAGACAAAAAACAACCTGCCCTAACTTTTGTTTGGTGAGGTTTTTTCTACAACTTAAAGAACTGTGATGGAAAAATCAATCAAGATGAGATATTAATCCTGAATATTTATGCCCCTAATATAAGGGCACCTACATCTGTAAAACAAATACTACTAAAGCTTAAACCCCACATCAAATGTCACACTCTAGTAGTGAGAGACTTCAATACCCCACTTTCACCCTTGGATAGGTCAACCACAGTGAGACTCAACAGAGAAATAAGGAGTCTAAGAGAGGTTATGAAGCAAATAGACTTAGTAGATATTTATAGAGGCTTCCACCCAAACTCAAAGGAATATACATATTTCTCAGCATCCCATGGAACTGTCTCTAAAATTGATCACATACTTGATCATAAAGCAAATATCAAGAGATACAAATAATGGAAATAATCCCTTGTATCATATCAGACCAAGATGGCCTAAAGTTAAAGTTCAACAACAACAACAAAAAATCACAGAAAGCCTACCTACTCATGGAAACTGAACATCTCTACATTGAACCACTTCTGGGCCAAGGAAGAAGTTAAGAAAGAAATCAAAGACTTCCTAGAATTTAATGAAAATGAATCCACAACATACCCAAACTTATGGGACACAATGAAAGCAGTCTTAAGAGAAAAATTCATAGCACTAGATGCCTATATGAAAAACCAAGAGAAATCTCACACAACAGACCTAACAGCACAGCTGAAGGCTTTAGAACAAGTAGAAGCAAACTCACCTAGAAGGATTAGACAGCAGGAAATTATCAAACTTAGGGCTGAAATCAGTATAATAGAAACAAAGAGAACAATACAAAGAATCAATTAATCAAAGAGTTGGTTCTTTGAGAAAGTTAACAAGATAGATCAACCCTTATCCAAACTAACCAAAAGGCAGAGAGTATCAAAATTAACAGAACCAGAAATGAAAAGGGAGACATAACAATAGACACCCAGGAAATCCAGGGAATTATCAGATCATACTTTGAAAACCTATGCACTACTAAAATGAAAAACCTAAAAGAAATGGACAGCTTTCTGAACAGGTACCAATTACCAAAATTAAATCAAGTTCAGATTAAAACCTAAATAGACCTGTAACTCAAAAGGAAATTGAAGCTGTTATTAGAAGTCTCCCAAATAAAAAAAAAGCCCAGGACCAGATAATTTCCCTGCAGAATTTTACCAGACATTCAAAGAAGAGCTAATACCAATACTCCTCAAACTGTTCCATACAGTAGAAACTGAAGGAATATTGCCAAACTCTTTCTATGAGGTCAAAATAACCCTGATACTCAAGCCACTCAAAGACACAACGAAGAAAGAGAATTACAGACCAATTTCCTTCATGAGAATTAATGCAAAAAATCTCAACAAAATTCTGGCAAACTAAATCCAACAACATATTAAAAAACTCATTCATCACGATCAAGTCGGCTTCATCCCAGAAATGCAGGGATGGTTCAACATACAGAAAACTGTAAATGTCATCTATCATATAAACAAATGAAGGAAAATAACCACATGATCATCTCTTTAGATGCTGAGAAAGCCTTTGACAAAATCCAACACTCCTTTATGATAAAAGTCCTGGAGAGACCAAGAATACAGGGAAAATGCCTAAATATAATAAAGATGATTTACAAAAAGCTGACAACCAACATCAGACTAAATGGAGAAAAACTAAAATAAGGAACTAGACAAGGCTGTCCCCTTGCCCTTATCTATTTAACACAGTTCTCAAAGTTTTAGCCAAAACAATGAGAGAACAAAAGGAGATTAGGGGATACAAACTGAAAAAGAAGAAGTGAAGCTATCTCTATGTGCAGATGATATGATTGTATACATAAGTGACCCACAAAATTCTACCAGGGAACTTCTACAGCTGATAAACACCTTCAGCAATGTAGCAGGATACAAGATTAACTCAAAGAAATCAGTAGCCCACCTATACACTAAAGACAAAAGGGCTGAAAAATAAATAAGGGAAACATAACCCTGTATAATACCTTCAAACAGCATTAAATACCTCGGTGTAACTATAACCAAAGAAGTAACAGATCTGCTTGGCAAAAACTTTAAATTACTGAAGAAAGAAATTGAAGAGGATATCAGAAAATAGAAAGATCTCCCATGTTCCTGGATAGGTAGGATCAACATAGTGAAAATGGTAATCTTACCAAAAGCAATGTAAAGATTCAATGCAATTCCCATCAAAATCCCAACACAATTTTTTACAGACCTTGAAAGAACAATAATCATTTCATTTGGAATAACAGGAAAGTCAGTATTGCCAAAACAATTTTCATCAACAAAAGAACCTCAGGAGACATCACCATCCCTGACTTCAAGTTATACTACAGAACTACAGTATTAAAAATAGCCTGGTACTGGCATAAAAACAGATTTGTGGATCAATGGAATCAAATTGACAACCCAGACGTTAACCCACACACCTATGAACACCTGATCTTTGACAAAGAGGCCAAAAATATTCAATGAAAAACAGATAGTATCTCCAACAAATGGTGTTGGCATAACTGGATGATAGTGTGTAGAAAAATGCAAATAGATCTAAACCTATCACCCTGCACAAAACTCAAATCCAAGTGGATCAAAGACCTTAATATAAACCCAGCTACACTGAAGTTGATAGAAAAGAAAGTGGGAAATACCCTCCAATGCATTGGCACAGGTGACCACTTCCTAAATATAACACCAGCAGCACAGACACTAAGAACAACAATCAATAAGTAGGACCTCCTGAAACTGAGAAGCTTCTGTAAGGCCAAGGAAACTGTCAATAAGACAAAGCAAATGTGAAAAAGGTTTTCACCAACTCTACAAGTGACAGAGGACTGATCTCTAAAATATATAGAGAACTCAAGAAACTAGAGTCCCAAACCCTAAATAGCCCAATTTAAAAATGGGGTTCAGAAGTAAAAAGGGAATTCTCAGCAGAATTACAAATGGCTGAAAAGCACTTGAAAAATTGTTCAACATCTTTAGCCCTCAGAGAAATGAAAATAAAAACAACTTTGAGATATACTGCCTTACACCTGTCAGAATGGCTAAGACTAAAAACACAGATGACAGCCTATATTGGAAAGGATATGGAACCAGGGGAACACTCCTCCATTGTTGGTGGGAGTGTAAATTTTTTTAGTCACTCTGGAATGCAGTATGGCAGTTTCTCAGAAAACTGGGAATCACTCTCCCCAAGGATCCAACAATACCACAAATGGGCATATACCCAAAGATGCATATTCTCACCTCAAAAGCCCTTAGCTTAACTATGTTCATAGCAGCATTATTTGTAATAGCAAGAACCTGGAAACAACCTAGATGTCCCTCAACTGAAGAATGAATTAACAAACTGTGGTACATCTACACAATGTACTACTCAGCAGTAAGAAAAAATGATATCCTAAAATTTATAGGCAAATGGATGAATTTGGAGAATATCCTCCTGAGCAAGGTATCACAAACCCAGAAAGATAAGCAGGGGATGTACTCACTTATTAATGAACTTTAGACAAAAAACAAAGAACACTCAAGCTGCTGTTGAGCACTTGAACAGCTTGGGATCTGAAGAAACTAAAGAGAGATATCCAGGGATTCCCCTAGGAAGAGGAAACGGAGATCTCCTTAGCTAATTGGGAGTCTACCAGAGACTCTAGGCCTGTAGGCTAAAGATGGATGCCCCAGTGTTACAAAGGAAACTCGGGTGACTGTCCAGGTAGCCAGATGTCTCTGTTATTTCTAGAATTTGGAGGTTTCTTGCAATGCACTTTTTATTTACCCAGGCAATATTATATTTTTCTCTGGTCTTTGATGGAGTTGAAGATTAGATAGTTATATTTATAGTTTTTCTTAGTTATAATAAAAGGTAAATTAGGTATAAACTTTAGACTCACATGGATAATGTAGATAATAGAATATTTTCTATAATTTTGCTAAACACAAATAGACTAGATATTATAACTGTAATTCTTGCTTGGTAGTTGTTTTGTTATATGTAATTTTGCTATGTTGAAATTGAAACTTTTCTTTTTGATTAGACAGAAAAGGGGAAGTATAGGAAACTTCTTTCTACATGCTGTGAATTACCATTGGTTAATAAAAGTCTGTTTTGCCCTGGCAAGGCATCTTAGAGGCAGGTGGGAAATCTGAGCTTAGATATAGGGGAAGAAGGATGGAGTCAGAGAAACATGCTGTGAGCTGATGTCCAAGGAAACAAGATGTAAAGAAACACAGGTAAGCCATGAGACTCGTCGTCGCAAGACATAAATCAATAAAAATGGGTTAAGTTGTAGGAACTAGCGAGTAAAGAACCCGAGGCATAAGCTGAACAGCTTGTAATTAATATAAGCCTTTGTGTAATTATTTGGGGCTAAGCGGCTGTGGGACTGCAGTTCTGGACCTTGGGCCAGATGGGCCAGAAACTTCTGACTACGGGGAGATAACCCATTCCTGGCACCAAAGCATTACCTCTGGGAAGACACATATGTAGCACAGTACAACTACACTTACATAAAGAACAGCTACTGAAGATAGAGAAGCTCACTGCAGCCCAAACTATTAGATGGGGAAACTAAGACCCAGAGATGCCAAGGATGGATCTCAAAATCACCCAGCTGGGAAGAGGCAGAGCAGGGATTTGAATTTGGAACATCAATTACAGAGCATAAGAACCACGCGATTTCTCTGCAACGATATCTCCCATTTGAACTTAGTATGTCGGTTGGCCATTCTAAGACATCTTTACACCATCATTATTTTGCAGGTCTTGGTAAAAGGTGAGGGGAAGAGGGGGCAGGTGACTGCCTAGGGGGAGGATGGAGGCCCAGGAAACAAGGTGCTGGAGCCCTGAGGGTGGAAGAAACACAGAAGTAGGTCAGTGACTGGGCCAGGGCCTTCCTGCCTCTCGGCCTTATCTGGAGTCACCATCACCTCCCAGAGTGTCCCTTGTCCCTCTCCCCAATCCACTCCTCACCCTTTTACCTTCTCTCGTAGGGGTCCTTCTCCCCAATCCCTCTCCCCCCCCCCCCCCCCCCCCCCCCCCCCCCCCCCCCCCCCCCCCCCCCCCCCCCCCCCCCCCCCCCCCCCCCCCCCCCCCGTCACCTACAATCTCTCTCTCTCTGGTCTCCTCAAGACTGAGAAAAATTTTTGAAAATGATTTTTTCTCTTAAGACGGAAACTGCTGGCTGCAGGCAGCTTTTTATAAATACACTATCCCCACACCTTAGTCTCATCAAAGCCACGGAAACAGACCACGATGAGCATAAAGGAAACTCCGGTGGGGTGAGACTGGGTAACGGGGGTTTTCACCTCCCACCAGCGGCAGTATTGCAAGGACAGGAGGTGGAAAGTGAGGTCGGACTGTCCATGACTCCTGGGCAAAGGGAGGCTGTCCAGTTCCCTTCTCTGATGTGGCCTCTGTATCTACAAGGTGTGAGGAAACATCTTCTGCATGGGGCTTAGGTTCCTCTGTACAGATGTTCAGCTGGGGTAACAAACAGCTGTAGTTCTAGGTGCTGGGGAAACTGAGGCAGAATGATTGCTTAAGACTTTGCCTCAAAAAGGCTGCCCACCCAGCCCTTGGGAGATGGGGGCAGGATGGTCAAGAGTTCAAGGACTACATAGCAAGTTCAAGGCCAGCCTGAGCTACTTCCAAGCTGGTCTTGAAACAAAAGAAGAAACAGAACAAGACAGACGATTAGAACATATAAAGAGCTTCTCGAATCTTATTATTTAAGATTATTTTCTTTATTCTGCATGTGTCCTGCATGTGGGGTCCCACTTAGCCCCAAATAATTGCACAAAGGCTTATATTAATTACAAGCTGTTCAGCTGATGCCTCAGGTTCTTCACTGGCTAGATACTCACTTTCTCCAAGGAGGTCTCTTTACTGAAGCTGGAGCTCACCAGTTCAGCTGGATTGTCTGGCCAGCAAACCCCACAGATTCTTCTGTCTTTCCTCCCCACTGATGAGATTGCAGGCGTTCTGGGGATTTTATACGGGTTCTGGGGATTTTAACTCAGATCCCTGTGATGGAGCCATCTCCTATGCCCTCCAGTTCCAGGCACCCTGTTCTAAGTGAGTTCATTAAAGTGCCCCTTCTCTGTTCCTTCCCTTTCAGCCTTTTTCCTTCCCTTCTCTTTGGGTCCCCTCCTCCCTCCCTCACCATTTCTGGCGTGTTTACGGCAGCTGTGCATTGGGCTGAGTACAGAGGTTTCATCAGAGTGCCCCTGTGAGATCTGTGTGCTCAGGAGCTGGCCCAAGGCCAGTCACAGCCAGCTGGCCAATGCTGCCTTGGTGGCTTGAAGCCATGGGAGCAGATCGGTGGGAGAGGACAGTGTGTGGCAATGAGTCTTGAGCCTCATGTGCTCACCACAACGTCCCCATGATATAACTTCCCTGACACCATGAGGAGGTTCCCTGTCTCCAGCCCATGCTCCCAGAAACCCAAGTCCACGGTGTCTACATCAGATGCATAAATACCCAAGCTTTATTCTTTCTTCCTGAATATCAGGCAAATGGGCTGACCCCACACTCCTGGGTCCCACACCCCAAGTCTTCAATTTGAAGATTTCCCAAGGCAGGTCAGCAGTCTATGAGGTCCTTGGATATTCCATCTGAAGAATCTGGGAAAACTCTTAAGATCCCTGCTGGCTGGGTTTGAAGTCTGTCCTGGGAGGTGCTTCCTTGCAATCCGTTGTCACCACAACCTTCAAACCATGAATGCTCCAAAATAGGACCTGGTGCCATCTCGGGGTCTGACCAGACGGTCTCCAGGCACACGGACCACTACCTCCTCCCCGGCTTCCAGATGAACCACACCACCTAGGAAGCTGCTGTCCCACCAGACTCGGGAGTTGTTGGCCCGGCTACAAGGTGATCTCCGGCTGACCAGCAGTTCTAGCTCCTTGGGATAGCGGGATGTGCGCTTATACAGCCCGTGGGTGATGGGGAGGCCATTGGCCAGGCCCTGGGGGCATCCCACGCCGCTCAACTGCACTTTTGAGTACACATAGTAGTAGCCAGCTTCAGTGGTCACCAGGGCCCCATTGTGATATCTCAGGCCCCTCAAGAAGGCCAGGCCAAGTTTAGTCTCCCATAGCAGAGGTCCACCCTTGCCTATCAAGCTGGCATTGGCCCCTGGGAGGAAGGGAGAAAGAGAGAGAGAAAACTGATCAGCATAGTTAGCATTATGCACCAGGAGAAACTAAGGCAGAGAGGAGCAAAGTCATTTGAATCCCAAAGAGGAAACTGAGGCACTGAGTAGTTAACTTTTCTAGTAAGGTGCCAATGCTTAAACATGGAATTTGGCCTGAGGAGGCATAACACTTGCTTAGCATGCAGAAGGCCTTGGACTCCATCCCCAGCACAAAATAAACCAGATGTCACCCCAGGGAGGAGGACAAGAGGACCAGGAGGTTAAGGTCATCCTCTACTGCATGAGCAAGAAGTTCAAGGCCAGTGTAGGCTACACGAGACCCTCTCTCAAAAAGTATGTGTGTGCATGTGTGTACAGAAGTCAACACCAGGTCTCAGTTTCTGGACACCTTATCTTTGAGGCAGAGTCTCTCACTGAACCTGGAAGTCCCCTGTTTATTGAGGCTGCTGGCCATCAGGTCCCAGGGAACTTCCTGTCTCTGCCTCCTGCTGTTGGTGTCATAGAACTGTGTGCCTGGTGTGACTGTGGTGCTAGGATTTAGACTCGTGTTCCTGGGCTAGCCTTTGGCACAATGAGCCATCCCCTCCGCTTTGTGTTTTAAATAGTTTTTGATGATAGCGTATTTTGTGCCTATTCTGATTAATTTCTTACTATGTTAGATTGGAAATCAAACTGTGGTATAGAAGCACAAGAAAAAAATACAGTATACACGGCTGGATGTGTGGCCCACACCTTCAATCCCAGCACATGGGAAGCAGAGTCAGGTGGATCTCTGTGAGTTTGAAGCCAGTCTGGTCTACAGAGTGAGTTCCAAGGCAGCCCAGGCTACAACAGAGAAGCTCTGTCTCCTAAATATAAATATTTATTTATATTTATATATATATGGTGTGATGGGTCTGTGCCCAGCATCCTCTGAGGCCTCTGGTGACCTTGGGATGTGTCCCTATGACTAGCAGGAGGAAGGGATGACTTTAGCCCTCAGTGGCTACACTTTCTAGGCCACTTGTCAGTAAACAGTGGGCGAATGAAGCCAGCGATATGGCTCAGAGGGGAAAGGAACTTGGAGTCAAGTCTGGTGACTTGGATTCAATTCTTGGAGGTCACAAGGAGGAAAGAAAAAAATGGTTCTCTGAGAGTTGCCTTCTGACCTCCACACTGTGACATGTGTGTGAGAAATAAAGAGAAGCACATGTAAAAAAATTAAAAACACCAAAAAGTGTATAGATACTCTAACAACTCTGGAAGACCTGGGCCTCCTAGGACACCCCAAATCCCACCCCATGTGAAGCCCCAGGGTCCCCTTACCTGTGAGATGTGCTGCTGGGTTGGCCTGGTGAGACCGATGCTCTGGGGAAGAGAGTTGGAAGTTAGAAAGGCAGAGAGAATACGTCACTGAAGGCACCTGTAGTGTCAGGTTTTCTGCCCCTTTTGGAGCAACCAAGACTTGTGCTTCTTCAGCCTTGGGTGAGAGGGGCACCTGTGTTCAACGTGACCCAAGGGCAGAGGGAGGGGCAGCGCGGGAACCATTCCTCCTGCTTCCTAGGGACTGGAGCCCCAACTCACCTTGTCTCAGCTTCTCCCAGGAGCCTGTGTCTTCATCCTGAAATGCAAGCAGGTACTTGGTGAGGAAAGACCACACCCAGAGTCACACAAGCACATGGTGATGAGACTGTCTGGCCATGGCTGCAGACACCACCCACAAACAGGCACAGGGCACACACATATCCACCCACACCCAGACACACACACACCACAGCACCACACACACATACACACACACACACCCAGACACACACAACCACAGCACACCACACACACACACCCAGACACACACACACCACAGCACCACACACACATACACACACACACATACCCACCCATACCCAGACACACATACACCACAGCACCACACACACATACACACACACACCCAGACACACACAACCACAGCACACCACACACACACACCACAGCACACCACACACACACACCTACACCCAGACACACACACACACCACCATCACCACAGCACACCACACACACACCCCAACACCCAGACACACCCACACTTACACACACATACACACACAAAACACCCACACTTATACCCAGACACACACACACACACACACACACACACACACACACCCCACCCTCAGATCTGTTTTGTTTCTCAGATAGGTTCTCATGTAGCCCAGGCTAGTCTCAGACTTGCTAGGTAGCCAAGGATGACCTTAAAATCCTTGAGCCTTCTTCCTCCCCTGCCCAAGAGAGCTGGGATGACAGTTGTGTGCCATAGAATCCAGCCAGGATTTGATGAAAGGTGTCTGAAATGCTTGAGAGTGAAATTGTTTCATCATCATGTTAATATTTTGGTGGTTTTCACATTCCTTAAAAAAATCACTGAGGGTTCATGAGCGGGTGCGACGTAGCTGCTGAGCCTGGCTGTCAGAGGTCAGTTGTCCAGTTCCCAGAACCCACAAAAGGAAGACACAGAACTGACTCCACAAAGGTGTCCCACATACATGCTGTAGCAAGTGCACACCTGTTCACATCCACATGCTAAATAATTAAGTGTAGTTAAAAATCTTAATAAGAAAACAAAGATCAAGACTGTAGGAGCATATTGTTTACATGAGTGAGCAGGTGTGGCACTCAGACAGATACAGCCATGGCTTGTCTGAAAGGGACCGAGCGCATCTGTGAGTGAACCAGGATGACCATGAAGCCAGTGATGGGAACAAGGGTCCAGCCAGTAACAACAGCCATTAGGTGAAATCCAGGGAAGCTGCCGGGCAGCACAAACTCACATCTCTCTCTCAGATCCCCACATACAGATGAGAAGACAGTGTCAGAAGCCCTGGGGTCTAGTCTCTGCCTGGCACTCATACCCAGCCATAGTTGCCCTGGTTCCCTGAGGCCCACTTACCGGCAGGCGAGCCACTATATCCCCAAGACGCTGATGCAGTTTCAGTATGAACCAGCCCTGAGTAGCCAGCCCTGCGCCCAGCAGCAATATCAAGACCAGGTTAACTTGAGCAATGCCGCAGCAGCGCTGTCTCCTGTGATTCTTTCCCAGCCGCCTGAACGGGATGTCCGTCTGTCCATCCACCACAAATACTGAAGGCTGTACCACACTCTCCATGCCAGAACAGCTGAGGCCCAGAAGCCCGGGGACAGGGCTGGCAAGTCTGAGTTCCTCCCCTCCGGAGGAAACCACAATTGCCCAATGCTTGGGCTTTGCAAACTGCAAAAGGCTCCTGCGGCCCCTGAGGCTCATTTTAAAGCTGAGGTTTGGTGCCTCCGCTTCCCCACACACCCCCTTCTTCTTCCTGTGCCCCCAGAAGGCCCAGCCCCTAGCTCACTCTCACTCACACCATCGCTCACACTTTCCAGAAAATGTGACTCAGGTGGAGATGGACGGGGCAGCCCCTGTTCACCCAGCTTGGTAGCTCTGTTCCCCTCAGAAGTGATTCTGTGGGTTCCATACAGGCTTCAAACGTGTGTATATGCAGACATGCACGCAAGCACGCATCTCTATGTGCATGCTTTAATTGGTTCACATGGCTGCAAATGCATGTGCAGATGCATGGCTGTGGGCATGCAGGTAAATGCACACATGCATTTCCTGATGCGTATGCAGGTCCATATGTGCATACATGTGCTCCAGTGTGTATCATCCATTAGCACATGCATGTATGTACCTCAGTGTGTATGGGTGTGTCCACATGTGTCTCCACCTCAGAGAGGCCCTGGAGGCAGATTTTCAGATAGCACCACCTTGTCCCAAGCTTTCTGCCAGGATCTAAGCCCCATCACATACCCTCCCAGATTCCAAGGGCTCAGGGATGCTCAGGAGGCACCAGCTCTGTCTCTCCATATCAGTGGCCACCATGATGTAGTTTTTGGCCTCACACAGAGCTGGCAGTCTTGTGACCACAGAACCCCAATGCTCAGCCACACTGATTCCCTAAGCAGAGTTCTTGGGAAGTACTGCTGAGCTGCCCAGCCATCTGCTTCAGGAATGACCTTCTCCAGAGAAAGCCTGAGTATGTGAGCTGCTAAGGGGAGGTGGGGTGTTGACATGGGCATGGGCTTGCCAAGGTCTCTGGAGCCTCAGATCCTGAGGGAAGTGACAAAGCCTTCTCTTCTGCTCCATGTGTGACGCTGACAGGGTGTGTAGAAAGCATCTCCATTCTTCCCCTGGGTGCTGGTGGTCTGAAGACAGGTCCCCTACAGAGACTGCTCCTATGGAGATTAAATGAGCCTGCCTTCCAGATCCCTCTATGTACATAAGGCCCACCTCCTTGCTTATCTTTGTGCAATAACTCTGCCCCTCTGTTCAACTCTGTACACGCTGAGCTACAGGGAACCTAGAAGGTAAGCTGTGAATGCTACAGAGAAGTGAACCAGGCCCCTTGGAGGAACCCAGAAGTGGTGTGTGAATCCCAGACATCAAACACTGAGTAATGTACACAGTTGAAGTTTGGTTTGGTTTTGTCCAGGTTGTTGATTGTGCCTTGCCTGGTTCTTCCTTCTTAAAATAAGGAAGTGTTTAGCTTGTTCTCGATTTTACAGGAGAGCACGGTTGAAAGACTAAAGGTTTTAGATTTTAAAAAAAGGCTCTGGATTTTTAAAGAGACTGAATTTGGATGTGTTTGTAAGGCCTTGAGACTTTTGAAGTTTGCAAAATGCTTTATATTGTGATGTTGATTTTAGAATGTGATCTTGGGAAAGAAGAAGAGAAAAAAAGTTGTAGCTTAACACTGATGTGTGTGCCTTTAATTCCAGTGCTCAGGAGGAAGAGGCAGGCAGATCTCTGTGAGTTTGAGGCCAGCTTGGTCTACAGAGTAAGTTCCAGGATAGCTAGAGCTATACAGAGAAACCCAGCCTTGAAAAACAAAGAAACAAACAAATGAAAAGAAGAATTAAAAAAAGGAAAAATTTTCCTGCCCACATGTATATGCACACATGCACCTCACACAGAAACACATATATACACACACACATGCAGGAGGGTGAAATACAGCAGAAGCTTTATTGGAAGGCTGGCTATGGTCAGTTGGGGCAGCCAAAGACCACCATGGTCTCTGTGAACGCCCCAAGGTTCTCGCACTGTTTCTGGTACTCGGCATCCTGGCATTCTTCAGCCTCTGGCCAGAGCTCCACCCAGGTGTCCTTCCCGATGATGTAGCTGGTGCTGGGAAAGGAAGCACAGGTGAGGGCAGGGCTCCTGGGGCAGTGGGTGTGGCTAGAGGGCATGCGCAGGGTGGGCACTTACTTGGGCTTTTCTCCCCAGAGGTCGGAGGACAGGCCCCACATGAGGTACTGCTTCCCTTTCTGCAGCTGCAGGGCTTGTCTGCACTTGATGTGGCTGATGAACCTGCGTTCCTGTCCTGCCTGCACCTCATCTGAGCCTGTGGAGCAGGGAAGCCGGGGCTGAGCTCCCGCAGAGGGAGTCAGGGTGAGGAGGAAGGAAGAAGACAGAGGGCTAGGTACCTGACTTGATGACCTGCTCGATGGTCATGATGTACTCGTCAAAATCATTGGACAGCTCTGTGGTGACTAACTTGGTCTTGTACACTGTGGAAGGAGGGTCAGTGAGGGTCATGAGCAGGGTTGGCCATGGGGCTCTTACCAGCACCTGACCATGTGACTCCCCCACCTACAAGCAGAGACAGGCTGAGTCAGAGGCTCTATCCCCTCCCAGGAACACATAACCAGGCCATCCTACAGCCATGCTCAGACTCATTTATGTACTTAGTCATAGCTACCTGTGCACAGCCATCCATGGTAAAGCCTCATATGACTGAGGCCACAGGTAACTACAGGCCTCAGAACTATGTACACATTCATAGCACACATGCCATGCACACAATTAAAGTTATAGGCAAGTAGTCATATACACAGAAACAGCTATTCATCATGCAACCATGGCCACCTACAAAATCGCACCACACACATTAGAGTCATGTGTAAGGACAGTCATTTTCATGATGGATATAAAATGTTATCCAAAGTCACCCTTGACCTCTGCAAACATACAGCCATGCAGTCATAACTATCATCAAGACACATGTCCAGATCACACTCATCCATGTGCAATTACAGTCACCCACGGCTACAGTCACGTGCACAGCTGTAGCTATGATGTATGTTTACATGTTGTCACAAGTGTCAGTTGTCAACTTGGCAAACTTGGGAAGAGTAGCCTTGGCTGAGTCTGTGGGGCATTTTCTTGATTTATAACTGATGAAGAGTGTCCTGCCCACTGTGGCGGTGCCATCCCTAGGCAGGTGGGCCTGAGCTGTGTAAGAAGGTAGCTGAGCAGGCCAGGGGGCAGGAAACTTAGAACACAGCATTCCTCCACGGTCTCTGCTCCTCCCTCGCTGTGAGCTGTAAAATGAAATAAACCTTCCCTCCCCAGCAACAGAAAGGCCAACTGGAACATGTGTGTTGTACATGGTCATGTGTGTGGAAGGTTTGAGGAGGGGTGTGGAGGGTCAGAGGCCAGCTTTGCCCTGTGCCCTGTGAGTGTAGCATCTGCAGAAGCCAGAAGAGACTGTTGGGCCTCCTGGAACTGAGTTACAGGCATCGCTGTAGCCAGCTCTCTGGTCAGCCCATTCCTTGTGCTTTCTGAGACAGGATCTTACTGAGACCTTGAACCTATTGGTACAGCTAGACTGGCCCTGAGAATCTCCTGGCTCTGCTTTCCCAATGCTCAAGTTAGAGGCATGCATGTGCCACCATGCTGAGTTTTCTACCTAGGTGCTGGGGATCAAATCCAGGACCTCATACTTGGGCATCTAGAACCGTATGGACAGAGCTGTCCCCACTTATAGCTCCACATAACCATGGCTACATACTACAGCTTCCTGGCCAACCCCACCCATAGACACACCCACCTTCTCTCACTTGCTAGCACATACTCAGGCCACCAATTCCCAATTATTTAGCTACCTCCTTGTCATTGAAACCTCAGGTTCTGAAGGAAGGGCCCTCATGACTCAGGAAATAAGTGAAACTTACAAGGCCCACAGAGCCCCTTCCAGAAGTTAGAAAAGTCATTCATGCTTTTTGGAGGAAATGTTCACTCTAGCTCTCATGAGTAACTCCAGTGTGCTCTATCATCACACAGCAGACCACGGCCCTTCATTACACATCTACATACATTCCAAACGCCACAGTCACATACAGCCACAGCTTGATAGAACACATGCATCATTGCTGTTTCCTGCTGGTCACACACTGCCATACTACCCATCACTCCATATGGACTGACAGAGCAGCCAGAAGCCACACTCACCATAGTCCACTCCGGGCTCACAAGCCTTTTCCAGCCGCTCATTCAGGCTGACCTTCTCCTGTGACTGATGCATGAAGCAGTTCTCTGCAGGGGTGAGGGGATGGGGTGACACAGGGTCTTGAGTCTCTTGCCTCTCCAGGACTCACTGTTCATGTTGGGGCTTTCCCCAAAGGGAACACTTGTCATACTCCCTGTCCCCACCCCACCCCCATGAGAGTGGAGAATCTGTGTGACGTGTCTTGCCTGGGTCCCCTCACCCCCTCCTGGTGCCCACCCTCAGCACAGCGGCACATTTCATTGTGGCAGAGCTTGCTCAGCATTCCATCCTCCTTATCCAGATGGTAAAACCGGGTGCACGATTCCTCTGTGGGGAGAAGTGACGGGAAGGGGTCAGAGGCCCAGGGAGTCCACCTCAGAGACCCCTCCTGTGAGTGAATCCCCCCAACCCCAAGATGCTAGGTCCCCGACCTCAGACCCCTGTGACACTCAAACCCCAGGTTTTCTGAACTTTTGATCCATCAGACTGTGGTGTCTTGAGACCTTTGTGTAGAGCCCTGAGACTCTCCAATGTCAGAACTCTAGGTCCCTGTGATTCTCAGGCCCTCCCGAGTTCCAGTGTCTGGGACTCTCACACCCTCAGATACCAAATCCCGGTTCTGGCCTCTAGGTCTCTAAAATCCTCAGATAATCAGCCTGCAACTCCTGTCACCCTGTGCCTCCTAGTCACCCAGTTCCTACAACTCAGAGAACCCCAGCACATGGCCCCCAGGACTCCCAATGTTTTAATCTTTGGTGCTGCCGCCTGATCTGATATTCAGATATCCAGATTCCTTGAACACCCAGAACACTGACCATCCAGCCCTGCCTTGGCTGCTCACCCAGGTTGTAATAGGAGTAGACCTTGACCGATCCAGGCTGGATAAGTCCCACATTAAAGAGCTGGTGAACTTTGAACGACAGACATTCTTCTTCAGAGTGTGAGATCTGAGGGGAAGAAGGGTGGAGCTGGTCAGTGTCACAGAGGGATCCTGGCACACGGTTCTGGCATTTGGAGCCATCGTGAAAAAATTGAGGGAACAGGCATGTTCTAGAATAATGGTTCTCAACCTGTGGGTTGCAGCCTCTTTGGGGGTCTAATGACCCTTTCACAGGGGTCACCTACGACCATTGGAAAGCATAGATATTTACACTATGAGCCACAGCACCAGTGGATTACAGTTATGAAGTAGCAATGAAAATGTTACTGTTGGGGGTCACCATAACATGGGGAAGTGCATCAGAGGGCCTTAGCGTCAGGAAGGTTGAGAACCACTACACTAGAAGGTGTGGGATGAGTCAGAAACAATGAGAAGCCATCGACTCCTTTTCTGTTCTGCTTGGAGCCAGACTATTTGCAGCTTCACTCTTAGTTAGAGGCATCCAGGTGACAGAGCTCCGGCCAGAGGCTCACTGTCTATCTGCTGTTGTTTGATTGTTCAGACCACAGCCTCAGTGTAACGGCATTAAGTAGACCACACCTTTAAGGGAGATAACTAGGTCATAGGGATCACCTCCAGAAAGGATTAATGCCTGTCTGGAAGGAGTGGGCCAGGTCTCAGCTGAGTGGATTTGTTACTGTGATGTAGGTCATTATAAATGTGAGTGGGGGGGGGGGGCTGGAGAGATGGCTCAGCGGTTAAGAGCACCGTCTGCTCTTCCAGAGGACCCGGGTTCGATTCCCAGCACCCACATGGCAGCTAACAACTGTCTGTAGTTCCAGTTCCAGGCAAATACCAAGGCAAATAAATAAATAATAAATAAAGTTTTAATAAATAAATAAATAAATAAATAAATGTGAGTGGGGCTCCTGGACTGCTCTTGGCCCTCCCTGCCTGCACAGTGTGGCCTTTCTCTTGCACTCTCTCTGGCCATCATGCCCAGAGGCTTTTGTTGGAGGCTAAGTAGTTGGAATCAACTAGTCTTGGGCTTTCATTTTCAAAAAAAAAAAAGCTAAATATCTCTTTATATACCATGCCAACTCAGGTATGTTGTCAGAACAATATGAAGGACACTATAGCAGTGCTCATGAAAACATCATGATTGTGAGTTTGGGGCCAGTTCCAGCCATGTGGAGAGACCCTGCCATTCACAATCAAACTCACGCACAGCTCACTTTTCTTATGCTGTTGCTGTAAACACGAAGATCCTAGGGATGGTAGACCCACACGTAGAAGGGGTTGGTCCCTGAGCATGGAGCAGGGAACTCTCTCTTACCTCCCATACCAATTAGATTATGAGAAGGGGACAGTCTTGAGTTGGTCGCCTTATTTTATAAACTCTTTCTCTGATCAATTCATAGCATCACTCCTGTATTTTCAATCCTGGGGCTAGCCTGAGCTAGCCGTCACAATGGAGCAAGAAACTCAGCTAGGAAGGGGAATGAAGGGAGACATGGAAGCCTCCATGGGACAGTAGTACCTTTTCTAGATAGATGATGAGGGTGTTCTTGTTGGCGAAGGCTTTGTTCAACTCATACTTGGAGATGTATCGATCTACTCCTTGGGTCAGCTGGTGAAGAGCAGAGCTGGTGAAAATCCCTTCTCATCTTCCCACAGCCTCTTCCAGACCTCAGACTCTTTCCCCGCATCCCAGACCCAAGCTTCCCTACCAGTTCCAGGTCATTTGTGTCTGGAACAAATCCAGTCATCATGGAGATGTCCAAGATGGACATGGTTGCATCCACATTTCCCAGGTACCTGTACATAGTATAATAAAAGATTGTCAGCTTTCAGGATGGGGTCAGCACTCAAGGCCAGTGTCTGGATAAGGCTGGGACCCAGGCTCTTGCTTTCCACCCAGCACTGAAGAGGAATTTGGTCTGGGAGACACTTGTCTGAGGGTGACTTAAGTAGATATGATTAGGTATGGTGGTATATGCTGCTGTCTCAGTACTTGGGAGGCAGGGGTGGGTGAACTATGAGCTGAGGCTAGCCTAGGGTACTCAGTGAGTCATCCCAGGGCTGGTGTGGCAGTGGAGAGGGTTAGTGTGGCAGCTTAATCAGTAAAGTGCTTACTGTGCAAACATAAGGACCTGAGTTTGATTCCCCATTATCCATTTTTTAAAAAGAAAGTCAACCATGGTAGCTAGTGCCATTAACCACTGAGCTATGCCCCTGGTCCATGTTTGCCATTCCATCTCTGGGGATACAGAGTCAGGAGGAGCTCTGGGCTTACTTCCTGGCTAGCCTAGTGTACTTGGCAAATTTCAGGCCAATGAGAGACAAGGTGGAGGGCCAGCGAGATGGCTCAGTGAGTAAAGACGCTGACCACTATGCTTGACAACCTGAGTTCAATCCCCGAACCTCACAACCTCCTGTAGTTGTCTTCTGACTTCCACGTGTAAGTTGTAGCATGAAAAAATGTACACACACTCACATACACACATGCACACACTCACACACCTGCACACTCACATACACACATGCACACTCACATACACACATGTACACTCACATACACACATGCACACACTCACATACACATTCACACACACACATGCACACACTCACATACACACATGCACACTCACATATACACATGTACACTCACATACATACATGTAACATACACACATGGACATACACACATGTACACTCACATACACACATGCACACACTCACACACACATGCACACACTCACATACACACATGCACACTCACATATACACATGTACACTCACATACACACATGTAACATACACACATGTACACTCACATACACACATGCACACACTCACATACACACATGCACACACTCAATACACACATGCACACTCACATACACATATGCACACACTCAATACACACATGCACACTCACATACACACATGCACACACTCAATACACACATGCACACTCACATACACACATGCACACACTCACATACACACATGCACACTCACACACATGCACACACACATACACATATACATACACACACATATACACATGCATGCATTCACATATGCACATGCACACACACACATGTTTGCAGAAAGAGGAAACTGGCTAACAGAGATGACCATATAATAAGAAAAGTGAACATTGCTGGGCTGTGAAGTTTGAATGTAACTTCAGTGGGGCTCTAGGAGAGAAGATGGAGTGTTGTGTGCCCAGAGGGATGGTAAACTTGTCAGCATGAATGAAAAGTGCTGTTTAACAGAGGAGATGGAGATGGGCTGAGGGTGTAGCTCATGTCTACAGCACTTGTGGCATGCACAAAGCAGGGGCTCTGGCTTACCACACCAAAGAAGTCTTTGTAAAGAGAGAGAGAGTGACCAAGATGGGCCCCAAGAACTCAGGTCCTTACCTGGTACAGATGTTAAGGATCATGGTATTCTTGGCTTCTTCGGGCCTCTTGGCTACAAACAGAAACAGAAAGATGGGAGAAGGTGACCTGGTTTGGGAGGAAGAGAGGCACAGGACAGGAGTGGGCCAGAAAGTGAAGGGAAAGATGTCCTGGGGTCCTGTTCTAGAGGAGGGCAGGGATGGGCCAGGAGAGGGGTTGGAAGGTTATGGAAGGGTGTTTATTCCGCTTACCTGTCTCAGGGGCTGGTGTTATGGTGACCCTGAGGTCAAACATTTTGCAGGTGACTTTGCCTTTGCTTTTGGCATGATACACTGTCACTACCTGGTGAGATGAAACAGAGTCCCATGAGAGCACAGGATGGACAAGGACTAGGGGCCAGGAGAAAGCGGTGGACCCAGCAGGTGAGTTCCCATTCCTTACCGACAATGTGCCTTGGCCTTTCCCTTTGGCTGTTAGAGAGAAGGCCTCATTTTGCTTGGTCTGCACAGAGTTGGGAAAGGAAGAGAGGATGTCAATTGCCAGTTTCAGGACTAGGCAGATGGCTTAGTAGGCAAGGCCTTATAAACATGAGAACCTGGGCTTGATCCCAAGAATCCATGTAAAACAAGCTGGGTATGGGCTTGAGATTCTAGCGGTGGGGAGTCAGAGACAGGGATCCTTGGGGCCTTCTGGCATGCCAGGCTAGTCTATTTGGTGAATTTTAGCTCATCCAAGAGACTATGTCTCGACCAATAAGGTGGACAGCACCTGAGGAATGACATCTAAGGCTGTCCTCTGGCCTCTACACACACATGCACAAATGTCCCCATACTTGTACACAAGCACGCACACATGTAAGTACACACACAAGGCCAGCTCCCCTGGCTTCAATGGCTCTGGCAGACATTGACCTCTGTCCTGCAGCCCTTGCTGGTACAGAAGGCACAAGTGTGGGAGGGAAGGGGGAGGCTTACTTGTTCTGATCGTAGCAGGTTTCCAGTTTCCCAGACCAGGCGAAACATGGTTGGGGCACTGCGGCTGGGGAGATGGAAGGACACATCCATGTTCAACTCCTTGTGGTCAGGAACATCTGTTTGGTATTGGGCCAAGGCTTGGAATACCATGAAGGTGGCCTAGAGCCCATGGGATAGAAAGATGGTTAGCTTTGCATCTAATTGGTGGTTAGGATGTGCTGGGTAGAAATAATGATGCATAGGTCAGAATTATGGCATCAGCACCTTACACAGCACCTGCCGGAGACTGCAAAGATAAAGCTGGAAAGGGGTGAATGTCCCAGTGTTCCATGTGAGAGAAACTCAGGCCAGGGCTGGTTATATGTCAGTCTGTGGCCTAGATGCCGCTAGAGTGTGAAGCAAACAGTGGAGGTCACTGGACACTGAAGGCCTGTCCAGAATTCTCCAAGGGAGCAAGCTTTTGTTCAGAAGTTACCGATGCTGAAAACATGCCAGGATCTATCAGAAAATCTAAGTAGACCCATCAAGAGGACGGAGGCTTAGACTTTGACTTAGGAAGCCAGTAGCTAGTCTAGAACCATCTCATGAGAAAGAGACTGGAGTGTGAGGGTGCAACACTGAGAAGTGATTGACAGCCCATGAGAAAGAAAGATCACACTGGAGCCTCAGCTGGCCCTAAGTGGCCAAAACCATCATCTGGAAAGCTCTAGAGAAAAATGCACTGGGCAGTACCCTCTTGTGGTGAGAACTGATATGAAATATATAGACAACAGAAGGTGATAGAGAGAGCCTGAGTGGAATGGGGATCTTGGTCCAGAACTCATTGACGGGAGAGTGTGACATTTGAGAACCCAGTGGAATAGAGAATATGATTTAGAACCCACACATATGAGAGAGGGACATAGGGAGTCCCAGGAATGAAGGAGTAATCTAGAACCCTCCAGTGATAAGGTGACATTGGGAGTCTAGTGAGACCACGAAAAACATGATCTAGAGCCCACACATGAGACGGTGACACTGGGAACCTGGTCAAATTGAAACCATATTCTAGAACCTTCCAGTGATGAGGGCATTAAGATCCTGGTGGAACTAGAAACATTACCTAGAACATTCCAGTTAGTGTGACCTTGGGGGAGCCTAGGAACACAATCTAGAATATTTAGATGAGAACGAGGGTGGGAGGGGCATCAGGAATTTAGTAGAGAACATAATCTAGAACCCTCCATCGAGCAAAGGTACCATGGGAGCCTAGTGAAGAATGGCTGTGATCTGGTTCCCCTGCTTGTCTGCAGTCTCCCACACTGCTCAGACTGAGGAGGCTGCATGCCTGGGTCTTAGTGTCTCCTCAAGGAGACCTGGGAAGCCAGCATTGGGGCTGAAGGCCACTTGCCTGTGTGGAGCCGTAACCACCTCCATAGTATCTTTGCTCATTGAGCCAGCGGACCACAGGAGGCACAGAATCGAAGTCCTTCAGCAGCAGCAGGGCCAGGAGGGCATAGGATGTGGCTTCCACATTGTAGAGCTGCTGGCCAGGCTCCTCCCAGCGGTTCCGCTCTGCACAGGGGACACCCCAACCTCTCATCCACTGCCTGTGTAACCCGAGAGTGGCTCAAGAGCAACCTTTCCCCGTGCCCAGGTGGCTATTCTATGGTCAGCATTCTTGCACTCAGTGTGGGTTGTCAATTTGAGTGACCAGAAAGACAATTCCCCGTCCTTGCCAGTGGGGATCATTCTGTGTTAACTGATGTGTGGACTATTCCCTGGGTGGGAAATCCTGACTATGTAAGATGGAGAAATGAACCCAGCACTAGGATGCTTGCATCCATCTCTCTGCTTCCTGATTATCTCTCACTGCCTTGATTTTCCAGCTATGATGGACTGCATTCTTGACCAATGAGCAGAAATGAAATCTTTCTTCCCTGAGTTGCTATCATCGGGGTATTTTATAACAGAAACAGGAAGATAAATCAAGACCATCTCCAGTAACCAGCTCCTGACTCTCCACTAGTCACCTTTTGGACTTGGATACTCAGTGTAAGGTTGAATGAAAGATATCTCAGGCCTCTTGTGTGATTTACATTGAAGAGTCAACAGACTGGAGAGACCTCCAGTGCAGCATAATGTGGGGCCATTCATCTCACCCTTCGGCTAAGAACCATGCATCCCAGCAGTGTGTGTGTGTGTGTGTGTGTGTGTGTGTCCAGGACTCTCTCTCACCCTTCCCCTTGAGGTGACTCCTCACCTTTGGCTGTGTTCAGAAACTTGCTGAGATAAGGTTCTTCCAGTTTTCCCATCAGGGCCAGGGCATACCCAGCAATGGCTACCGTGTATGGTCTCTGCAGGTTCAGGTAACCGGCTTCAATGTACTCGCCTGCCTTGTTAATGCTCCCAGGAAGGCTCTGTGAAGATAACAGTTGGATCTCACAAACATGACTTCTGGGCCACAGGATAGCATCTGCTCTGTGGAATTTCCCTGTATCCCACGTGTTTGGCTTTAAGAGTTCCCTAGTCCTGTGGCATCTCTTTGCTGAACCCCTTTATGCACCAGGAGTGGTTCTCACATTAGGAGCGTGCAGAAGAAAGCGTGACTATGGGTTCTTGAGTGGGTGAGCCCTGCTTCATAACAATAGTGGATTATGGTTGTGTAAATACTCCCCCAGGGGTTATCAGTAAACAAAGTGATGTCATCAAATGTCCCAAATTATCGTAAGCTGGAACCAGGTTCAGCACACCATGTCAGTCTGAGCCTACGTTAGCTGCCTTCCTCTACCATCGCCATCATCACACCCTTATAAGGGTTTGTCATTTATTTACTTATTGCATTGGTAGCTATTTGCTCTGAGTTGAAACATTCCGTCCGAGGGGATGGGGACGGCTCTTAAAACTCAGAAAGATGAGAGGGGTTTAGAAGCTCAGAAGGCTCCAAAAACTCACAGGTGCTCGACTCACATGAAAGGTATGAGAGGCGTGAAGTCCCTTCTGATGGCTACAAATGCAGCAAGAAATTGATAGGGTAGGGACTCTCTTTGGTGGACCTGCCCACGTGTTGGCTAGGGAACTCTAGAAGTACAGCTTTTGCAGCTCATTGCCCGTGGTGGGGTGGGTCTTTAGCCAATCGAGTCCCCCATGCCCCCATAAGGGACCCCAATAAAGTCGATGTGATGTTCACCAAGCTGAACTTGAGTTCAGTCATTTCCTTGGTCTGTTGTTGGTCACTATCTAGGGTGACAGACCTTTCTTCAGGTCTCCCCGGAAAAAAGTCACAACACCAGACTTCAGGAAAAGCTCCAAGATCACAATGCTACCCAACAGGTGTCATTCATGATTTCTCTGCAAGACCATCTAGGTAGTAAGCTGAAAGGGCCAAACATCTCAGCTCCCTGGGCAACAATGGCTCCCCTGGCTAGCTTCAACTGTCAACCTGGGAGCCTGGAGTCTGAGAGAGGAACCTCAGCAGGTGAACTGCCTAGATCAGATTGATTGGTCATGTCTGTGGGGGATTTTCTTCATTGTTAAGAGATGTGGGAAGTCCATTGTGGGCAGCACCATCCCTAGAAAGGTGGTCCAGAAGTGTCCAAGAAAGCTAGACAAGGTAGAAGCCTGGCAGTGAGGCAGCAAAGCAGCATTGCTCCATTGGCTGTGGCTGAGGTGAATTGGCTGGTTTGAGGTACTGCTGCATGGAACAGGAAACATGCCTGCCTTTGAGTTCCTGCCCTGACTTCCTCCAGGGATGTCTGCGATCTGGAGCTATAAGCTCAAAGAAACCTTTCCTCCCTTAGGTTGCTTTTGGTCAGAGTGTTTGATCATAGCAACGGAGAAGAAACAGCACCTCTCCCCACAGTGGGTGGGTGACAGGATGGGAACTGATGGACACTCACGTTAATTTGCCCCTCACAGATTTCTCTTGCTTCCTGCAGTGCGATGAGGACAAAGGCTGTGAGGGATACATCAGCCTCCTTGGTGTTCCGGAATCCACCCTGCAATGGGGAGCAAAAGTAGGTCTTTATGTCCCTAACTGGCGATCACGTACCCTGAAGACTTGAAGAGTCTGGGCTTAGCCTTCCCCACCCACCGTGTGAATCAACTGAATTATCTGTTCATTCTGTGTACCACTGGGATAGCCACCCTGGTATAATGGCTGAGAAAAAGCACACGTGTCTAGCCCTTACAGGGCTTCTTATACACCAGGGAGGATGGACGTGAGCCAGTCAGCTGCTCCACAGACAGGTAAGTGCTCCTTGATTTATGATGGTGCAGCCCCTTGACAGGTCCCCAGTAAATGGAAACTATCATGAATCAAAACACTTAGTATGAGCTGGCGAGATTCCTCAAACTTGAGAAACGGAGTTCTGAAGTCCCAGAATATACATTTAAAAATAAAATAAAATATCTGGGTTTGGTGGCATGTGCTTTTATGATGGTGGTGTTGGGTAGCCACTGATGGCCAGAGGCCCAGGGCTGGCTAGCCTAGTCTGCTTGGTAAGCCTTGGGTCAGTGAAATCCTGTCTCAAAAAAGGAAAAAGAAAGAAAGAAAAGAAAGGTGGACAGCCTTTGAGTACTAACACCCAAGGTGGTGACATACATCTCCCTCCAGTGGCTGGCTCTGTCTGCCTCTGGATTCTTGGAATACTTCAGTGTTTCACAGCTTTATTTGCCCCACCCACCTCCACTAAGCAATCTCTCCGCCCTGGGACCCACTACCTATCTCTGTCTGGAATCTCCCTGCCTCTTACAATCATTTCTTGGTGAATCACAGGTCCATCCTCCTGAAAGACACCATCTGGCTTCTGTTTCTCCAGAATCAGCCATTTAACAGCCCCACACAGGACCTGAGAGTCGATGGCGATGAGGTTGGCAGCCAGAGAGAAGACCTTGACCACGTAAGCTGTCAGCCTGGGGGCGGGGAGCAGGTGTTAGATGGGCACCGGTGTGAACCAATCGACTTTGGAAGACAAAGAATGACATCTTCACCCACCTATGAGCAGAGAGGGGCGGTGCCCAAGCCCCTCCTTCGGGAGGAGGGTTGGAGTTTTTAATTTCAAAGCTCATAAAGTTGGAGTTTAGAGCCTTCTGAGGCTTGAGGGCAGACAGAGAGGGACCAGATGACCCTTGGTGGGGATTCAGGCTTTGCTCAGGTGAGTGTCGAGGTGCTGTGGGTGTCAAGCTGCACATCTGTACTTACCAGGTGCTGGGTGGCCGGTTGTTGAAGGCAGCATAGGCAAAGCTGGGCTGTTTGAAGGCCAGCTGCTGGGTGTACCCTGTGAGAAGGAACAGACAGAGTCACCGAAGGAAGCAGTGGGCAGTGGGCGCCCTGAGGGAAGGACAAGGGTCCCACCTACGTGAGGAGGGATGAGGGACTAAGATCCTGGGGAGGGAGTGGGTTTTAAAAGAAGGCTTGAAGAGGAAAGTTGAGATGGGAGGGACAGAGTGGGGTGTGGGCAGCTGGGAGAGTGGTGGGGGAGGTCCTGACTGAGGAGGGTGAGGAGCCGGTGCTATGTGGGATGGAGCAGATGTGGAGCGATGGAAGGGCAATCAAGTAGGGCAAGTCTGGAAAAAGGGCTCAGTATGGGTGCAGGAATCAGACAGGAGTCTCTGAAGGACATTTAGAAAGGGGAGCGGTCTGGGGGATGGGCGGGGCTTCGGGAGGAGGGGTGGAGCCTTGGGGGAGGGGTGGGGCCTCAGGATGAGGGGCGGGGCTTGTGAGAAGATTGAGGCCAAGGGAGGGAGGAGGAGCCTTTGGAGGAGGAGCTGGTTTGGATGTTTCCAGAGTGGGCCCCACCTTTCTTGATGAGCTCTAGGGCCTGTTGTCTCTTCTCCAGGCCGAACTTTTCCCACTGTTCTGTCTGGTCTAGGTAGTGTACCGCAATAACTGTGGGTGTCATGCCAATCATGTTCTGCTCCCCACAGCCTGAGGGTGTCACAATCAGGTGTTTCAGCCGCTCCCCATCCACTGCGTCCTCAGCCATCTGAACCACTGGGGTCCCTGCAGTTGAGGGTGGAGGAAAAGGTCTGTTCAAGCCGGTCTCTGACCAGAGGAAGCCTTGGGACTTGGGGACTGCAGGATGGGGTGGTGTCCTGTATGGATTTATGAGGAGGTTGTACCCCATCTTGGATATTTAATTTCACCTTTAGTTAAAATAACCACAGTAGCCACAGACAGTTCTGGCTTAGTGTTCATTGCTAGTGTCTGTTGGAGAATTCCTCAGACATCTCATTTAATACTCAAACCACTTTGGAGTTAGGCACCATCTCTTGCTCTTTATGGCAGCTTGTCTGAGTGGTGCAGCGCCCCCTTCTGGCTCTTCCTGGATCCAGGCAAGAGGAGCATAATTGCTGTACTTAGCCAGTGTGGCTTCTCATTTGAGTATCTTTACAGCAAATGCTGTTTGCTGAACTAAGTTCTGCTGGAGGCTCCTGCAGGCCAACCCATGCAAGCCACACTGTTCCAGATGGGGTGGGGAGCTGGAAGTGCTGTGGGTCAACCCTTACAGCAAACAAGGCAGAGTGTCTGGGGTGTCTGAATCAGTATGGTCCCCAGAGGCTCATATGTCTCAGTGCTTGGGTACCCAGGTAGTGGAACTGTTTGGGAAGAATTAGGAGGTAAGGCCTTATTAGAGGAGGTGCATCACTGGGGTGAGCTTGGAGGGTTCAAAACTCCACAGCAGGCTCAGTCTCACTCCTTCTCCTGTGGATCAGGATGTAAAACTCTCAACTACTGCTCCAGCACCAGGCCTGTCTGTTTCCCACCAGGACTGGACTAAACCTCTGAAACTGTAAGCAAGCCCCTAGTTAAATGCTCTCTTTTAATAGAGTACCTGTGGTCACAGTGTCTCTTCACAACTATAGAACAGTGGCTAAGACAGTATCATTGCCCTCAGTTTTCATAGGGAGAAACTGAGGCTCAGGAAGGCATTATGTTAATAAATGAGACTAAGTCAATCATCTTGAAATGGCCCAGTTGAGATTTGAATTCTGCATCCTGGTCCATGGTCCCCCCACCCAAGAAATGGAGCTCCATTAGCTTCTGGCTACCAGGTGCCCTGACCTCTGCACAGACCCTCCTGTCAGGAAAGCATTGTACCTTGCAGGAGAATTTTGGTCTCAGAGTCTGTATCTGGTACTTGGTCACTGAGGTCCGCTGCAGGCACATCCTCCCTCTGCACCCCCTCTGCAGGGTGAGAATGGGAGAGACTTGGATGTCACCAGCTCCCCCGGCTCCTTTTCATGTCTCACACCACTCTGCCTGCCTCCTCACCTTGGCCAAGGCGCTCTGGATCAAGCGTACGGATGGCCACAGTTTTGTTGACTCTTGTTCCTTCTGGCTGTGAAGAAAGGTGGATTAAATGATAAGAGATACACAGATGGTCAGCAAGACACTGTTCAGAGCATGACCCTTTCAGAAAGGATCTTCTCTGTCTCTTCTCCCTGTGTGACTGGGGACCAATTACTTCACCTTTCTGTGTCCCAACTTCTTCTAAGGAGGTACCTTAGAAGATACCTTATAGACTTGTGTGTGTGTGTGCATGTATGTAAGTATAAGGTACACATATATGTTTGTCTATGTTTGTATATATATATGTGTGTGTGCGTGGATATATGAGTGTGTGCAAGTGCATGTGAGTGTGTGTGCATGTGGGAGTGCACTTATTTGGGATTGTGCATGTATGTGTATGTGACTGTGAGGTATGCACGTGTATGTGTAGTGTGTGCACGTGTGTGTGTATGTGCACATGTGCATGCATGTGTAAGTGTATTGAGTGTAAGCATGTGAAAGTGTCAATGCCATATGTCTTCTGTCCCTGTCTTCCCAGACAGTTTCTCTCAATGGATCAGTGAGCCACTTCCTCTGGTGTCTATTTGGACACTGCGGATCGGGAAGCACTTTGCCTGGAAAGCCATCTTCCTAGGTCCTTTTTATTTTGTGAAACACCTGAGACTAGGTCTCGTTAATTTACCCCCACTGCTCTCAAATTCATGGTCCTCCTGCCCCCACCTCCCAGTGCTAGGATGACAGGCCACACACCATTGGGGACAGAGCTCTCCCCAAGCTTTGCATGAACTACCTGTGCACTCTACACACTGAGACCTGGCCAGTTCTAATTTCTGCAACACCTGGGCCCTAAGATGATCCCTGGCGTCTCTGAGCCCAGGTCAAGAGAAGAGAGATCTGAAGGCCAGCGACAGCAGATGCCCTTGAGGACTCACCACGACCTTTAGTGTCTTCTTGACACCATCGCTGATGAAGCGACCAAAGACAGCAGCCTTGACCTCCACCTCCTGGAGGCCGACTTTCAAGGGGGCAATGACATAAGGCACGGCCAAGGAGGACTTGGCAGGGATAGTGAAGGTCTGGTAGTAGTGCTTCTTGGCAGTGGCCAGGCTGCAGAAGGCTGGGTTGTGCAACAATCCTACCCTCACCTACAGGGGAAGAAGGGGGCCAGGGCAGGTGAGGGAGGAGCCAGAGTAGGTGGGGGGCCAAGGACAGGTAGGGGGAATCAGGGCAGATGAGGGAGGGATCAGGGCAGGTGAGGGGGACCAGGGCAGGTGAGGGCGGATGAGGTAGGGTAAATGAGGGAGGGGCTGGGGCAGGTGAGGGTAGGTTCATGGGTCCTGTTCAACCTCCCAACTCAAAGTTGCTCCCACCTTCAGGGACTCCTGCTCACGGTAGTTGAAGAGCACAGCTCTGATCTCCACCTGCTCATTGCGTACCACAGAGTAGGGCATCCTTAGGTCAATGAAGAAGTCCTGCATCACTGTGATCTCATAGGGGTCTGCCACACAGATCCCTGTGGGCAGAGTCCAGGTGGAAGGGCTGTGCAGGGAAGCCTAGCCTGCCTCCTGGTTCAAGTTCCCTAGCTGGCTGTGGCTGACTTCATTTGCAGAAAGCTAGAGATTAAACATGTGATTGACAAATCTAAGATGTGGTGGTATCATGGCCAGCTGTGTTCAACCTCTGTATGTTTACATGTGCACATGCGTGCATGGGGAATCCAGAGGTTCACACTGGGTGTTCAATTGCTCCTCCACCTTATTCAATTTTACGTAGGTGCACATGTGCCTATGTGTTTGTATGCACATCAGTTCAGTGCCCATAGAGGCCAGAAGAGGGTTGGTGCAGGTAGTTGTGAGCTGGGTGCTCGGAACCAAACTCTGGCCCTCTGCAAGACAGCAGATGCTTTCAGCCACTCAACTTCCCAGACCCTCTACCTTATTTTTTTTTGACACAGTGTTTCTTACTGACCCTGGAGCTCACTGATTGGCTAGGCTGGTGGGCCAGGAATCCCTAGGATCCTGCTGATTGTAAGCAGGCAGCAGGATACCCTGCTTTCTATGTTGGTTCTGCAGATGGAGCTTGGGTTCTTAGCTCACTTTCAGGGTGAGCGCTTCACCGCTGAGCTGGCACCAGCCTCATTCTTACCTTTCTTGTCTGACAAGCTCACTGCCAGAATCTCCCAGGTGGTGATAGAGTCTTTGAGAAAAATGTTCATGGTCTTCGTGGAGATTCTGGTGGCACAAAAATTTAAATGTTAACTGGTAAGATCTATCAGGACAGAGAAGAATGTGGAAGTGGGGGCCCCTGGACAGGTTAGAGAACAGTTCTGAGTTACATCTGTGGTTTTGCTAGTACAGGCTATGGATCTCTATGGTGACTCCAGGGGAGACAGGAAGTTGGAAGATACATGCAAATCATATTCAAATGAGCTTGTCTGGGAAGATAATGTCTGTTCTCAGGCAGGGACAGGACTGAGGGTGTCATAGCCTCACCTCCCTTTTAAAAATGTATTTCCTGTGTGTGTGAGAGAGAGTGTGTGGCCTCCTCCTTCTGCCCTAACCTTCATGTAGAGGTTGGGGACAGCAGTTGCTTCTTTCCTACCACCATGTCAATCTTGGTGGCCAGCGCCTTTACCTACTGACCATTTTTCTCCCATACCCATTTTTCTCTGGTTCTTTCAACTCCACTATGGTCCACAACCAGCTCTCTGGAAACTGGGTCCGGGAGATGATATCTTCTTCAGGAATTATGTCTTCGTCCAAGTCACCTGAGAATGGGTAGATGTGGCTTGGGGAAAGACTCGCTTTGAGATGGCTTCCCTGCATACACTTCTGAGCTAGGTCACCCTGAGGTGAGGGTTTTCCACCAGCCCCAGACATGCTGGGAATTTGGGGGGAGGGCTCCTCTCTTCATGCGGGAAGTAAAAACTAAAAATCATGTTCTACAGACGTGTTGGCACCAAGATAAGCATCATCCAAGCTGTTTGGAAACTTGTTAGGTAGCTCAGGCTAGCCCCAGACCTACAGTGATCCTTATCCCTTAACCTCCTGAGTGCTGGAATGACAGACATGGGCCACCACACCTCGTGTCAACATGGACTGATTGTAGAACTTATCTTCATTTTGCTGAAGATGTATTGATTTGTGGGATGGAGGCATAGGCCAGTATGAGGAATGCTCTGGGCTCCCTGGCCCCTTCCCTGAGTCAGCTTCTCCCTCAGTCCCTTAGTCTCCTCATTGCTATGACCCCCAGCTGGCCTCCATCCTACTCATCCAGCAGACAGGTGCAGCCACCCACCCCTTCACCTGACAAGTGTGTCCTCCCCTTAGGCCACTACCTCTAGTGTCACCCCGAGAGGCGCCACTCACTCCTGGCCAGGCCCAGCACTTGGTCTCGCTGGTGCTTCTGACGGAGCTGGGTGATGTAGTTGCAGCAGTCTATGAAAGCCTTCACGCATTTCTCCCCCTGGGTGATGAAGCGTGCCCGGCGCTCGCAGGTGAACCTCATAGGGATATCGCGCATGCCATCCTCACAACACTTCCGCAGACCCTTGTCTGTGTACTGACCCGCTGTGGGAGGCCAAGGCCCGGGGGTCAGCCTTAGCCATCAGGAGAGCAGTGGACCACACTCCAGGGGAAAACTCCCTGGGGTAAGGGCAAAGGAGGCAACGTTCCCTGCTTCCTTTGGGATTCCAACAGGATGGAGGTAGGTGATGCACAGAGACACCATCAGTGGAGGGTTCCTTACCTTTGTCCATCCTCCTTTCCATCAACTGTACTGAGCGACGGCGGCGGGCAGCTGGCTTGGCGCACTCGGGATCTGAGGGAGAGATGAGAGCGAGATGGCTGAGGCTGGGGTGTGATTGCATCCTTTTGGCAGTAGAAGACGCTGTGGCTCAAGGAATAGCAATAGAGGCTGGGGGCTCGCTGCAAAGGGAGAGATGACTGGTGCAAGCTGTCTTCTGACCTCTGCATGCATGTGGTGGCGTGAATGCACACGCGCGCACATGCGTGAGCGCGCACACACACACAGTTTAATTAAATGCAATTAAAAACTAATTTATTTAAAACAAAACGGGGGGCTGAAGAGATGGGGAAGAGCACTGACTGTTCTTCCGGAGGACCAGAGTTCAACTCCCAACATCCACATGACAGCTAGCAACTGTCTGTAATTCCAAGATCTGACACCTTTACACAGTTATACATGCAGGCAAAACACCAATTCACATAAAATAAAAATAAATAATAAATAGATAAATAGATAAATAAATAAATAAATAAATAAATAAAGACGAAACGGGGATGGTAGATGTTGCTGATGCAGGAAAGTGAGATTCATTTTCCTACTCTTAGGGTCCTGCTCTTCTAAGGGCATCTGGGGGTAGAGGCATTCCCTCCTTGTGTCCACCCCAGTCCCTTTTCTTACCTGTTCTCTGCTCAGTCTGCAGGCCTTGGCTTGTCTTGAAGGCCAGACCTGCGTCTGTGAAGACTCCCGCATAGTCCTTCCCGCTGCCTGGGGTGCAACCTATGTCTGCCTTCTCTACCACATCCCAGATCTTCAAGTAGAATCAGAGGAGGTGAGTGGGAGGAGGGGCCAGGTCAGCAGAACCTCATCCAACCCACTATGAAGCTCAACCTAGCCATTCCCATCCCTCAGCCCTCACATCCAGCCCTTGGCAGACTCCCAGACCAGCACACACCACATTCTCATTTTCCCAACTCCGCTCCAGGTTAGACTCCAGGATGCAGCTACTCACCTTGCTCTGGGTGAGTTTGTTTTTCTTGTTCAGAACAAACACGCCCTTGTCCACGGCCACCAGCCCCACTCGGGCCCCCTGGTTTCCCTCGATCTTGAGTGTGGATTGCTGACCAGGTGTTGGCTGTCGGTTATCTCTCGCGTCCCCCTTCACCACCAGCTGTAGGCAAGGTGGAAAAACAAGATGAGTCAGCCCTGGAAGGACCACAGCGGGAGAGGAAGACAGGGAAGAGAGGGGACAGAGAGAACAGAGGGAAAGAGAAAAGGGCAGAGTGGAGAGAAGAGATAAGAAAAAGTGAAGAGATTAGGAGAGAGACTGAAAGAGGAGAGAGAAGAGAAAGAGAGGGGGTGGAAATGGGGGATCGCAAAAGCAGGCAGAACTACATGAGGTCAGGCCCAGCCTAGTCCACATAATGAGTTTTCAGGATAGTCAGGGCTATACAACGAGACAGTGTCTTAAAGAGAAGAGGGGAAGAGAGGAGAGAAAGAGAGAGAGGCTCACCGTGCCTACGCAGGAGTCCTTTACATCCACCCACACAGAGTCGGCCACCACTTCCCTCTGGCCATTGGCTCCAACCAGGGTGTAGTAAGCCACCACACGGAAGGAAGGAATGAATTCTGGGGTAATGGGCAGGGACAAGACCACCAGGTCCTGGCCAGGCTCCCGAACCTGGCGGCCTGCCTTCAATAACTTTCCTTTGTTCATAACCTGGGGGGACAATGAACCAGGATGGGGCTGAGTGGAATGGGTAAGGAAGACCAAAGACCCAGGCAGCGATCCCTAGGATGGGCAGGGAGACCCCGGGGCCTGCAGGGATGGATCCTTAAGATGGATAGCGATCCCTAAGATGCTGGAAAGCCATGCCGGGGAGCTGACCAGGTAGGTGTAGTAGCGGATCTTGGCCTCTTGGCTGGGGTCTGTGCGAAGGTGGAAGTTGATATTGAGGTTGTCCCCTGGCTTGAGCTCCACACGAGGCACTGACAGGTGTAGGTAGTTGTTGGAGTTGTGCATAGTGCTGTAGGGCTGCGCCTTCATGGTGTTGGTGGCCTGCCGTGCGTCTGGGATACCTTCCTTTTTGGTGCGAACCTGGGTGGGCAAGAGGGTGGCATGCTGGTTCACAGAGCTACCCAGGTTGGAATCCCTGATGCTCAACGGACTCTGTGATGGTTAATGTTGACTGACAGCTTGACAGCATCTAGAATCAACCAGGAAAAAATGAACTGTGACCATGCCAGTGAGGGGGTTTCTAGGTCAGGTGGAATAGGAAGACCCACCCTATTTGTAGGTGGCACCATCCTTCCTTGAGCCAGAGGACTGGACTGAATAAGAAGGAGAAGCTAGCAGTGTGCCAGCATTCATGTACTGATATATAAACAGCAGCTTCAAGCTCCTGCCTCTGTGGCCCCCAGTGACGACAGACTGTAGCCTCATACTGTGAGCCAGGACACCTTCCTTCCTGAAGTGGCTTTTGTCAGGTTTCTGTTTCAGGATCCTCTGGATGTCTCACAGAACCCATCATGATGCCAGCAGAGCCCCGAGTATTTCCCTGGCTGTGGAGACTAGGAGTTCTGGACACTCACTGTGATGGTCAGGGTATTACGATTGTTGGGCGTGTTGACGCTCAGCTTGGCTACACCATCGTCTTGGGTGAGAGCCTGTGCATCAGATCCCTGAGTGACTACCGGTACTCGGCGAGCTGGAGAGCCGTCAGGGTTGGTCACGAACACCTGTGGACAGAGGCAGGTGGAGAAGGGTCAGGTGGCTGGAGGGACTGAAAATGGAAATGGGGACCGGCCCTAGATCTTACCATGAGATCGAAGGGCATGGCTGGCTTGAAGAATTTGGGCGTCTTGGTGAAGTGGATCTCATATGGGGAGGTGACAATTGGGATGGCGCTGCTCTCTGCCTCTACCATGTCACTACCTGAGGGGATGGATGGTATCAGTAAGGGCAGGTTCCTCAGCAGCCCTTCCCGGCCAGGGCTCTTCACTTAGGCTGGCCTTGCTACCTGGCTTCCTTCATCAAAGCAAGCCTCACCTGAGTGCAGGATGACCGTGACTGAGGCGTACAGAGACTTCCCCACCAGGGCATCAGCATTGGAGGGCTGTACCCCATCCAGCAGTACCTGCCGTTTCAGCACGGCCTCCCCCAAACCATCCTCAATCTGTAGAGGATAGAGGAGCGTGAGGAATGGGAGAAGATCCCCAGGTGAGGAACTCGGAAGAGGAAGAGCGCCAAGCCTGGGACTGGAAGGGGCTGAGGTAGGTGGGAGGGGCTTAGGGGATGGGGCGTGGTCTCAGGGGGAGGGGCTGGGTCAGTACCACCACGCGCGTGAGGGAGTGGGCCAAGGAAAACTTCTTATCGCCATCCTGGACCCCAAAGATCACAAAGGCTGTCCCATCCACGTTCTTCCCGTACAGGAACCTGAGAGGCAAGGAGACTTAGGGTCCTGAAGATGTCTCCTGCTGTGGCTGAGACCCATCCCTTCCCCCATGCATCACCCCCACCCTCACCTGGCTGTGATGGAAACTTCCAAGCCCTTAGGGTCATCGATGTAATAAAATTTCTCTGCAGGCTCCACTAGGACCTCGAAACTGGGCAGCACTGTGGTGGGGTGTGAAGGTGGCAGAGATAGCATTGGCAGGGATGCCAGGACAGTGCAGGTGCCATGGCTTCGTCCTTACCCTGACCCCATCGGGACTTACCGTACTCCTTCACCTCAAACTCTGCAGTGAAGGTCTGCTGTGGTGAGTGCTCGTAGAAGGCTTTGATCTTCCACTGTCCCATGCTGCAAGAAGATGAAGTGTGTGGTGGGGGCTCCAAGCACCTCCCCATCCCTATCCTGGGACAGTGGAATCCCGTTCCTGGAGACCCATTACTTACTTCACCAGTTCTGGAATGTTCCAAGACAAAGGTATGATGCCATACTGGTTTTGGGAAGACAGAGTGTCTCTACTGATGGACACCCCATCGGGAGTCTGTGAGGGGTCAGGAAAGGCATATGGGATAATGCAACCCTTAAGAGGCCCAACCATACCATGCCCTATGTCTACTGAAGCAGCAGTTAAAAACACAGACCTTGGTCAATCAGCCTGGGTTCAAATCCCTACTACACCACTTACAAGCTGTGTGATCTCAGGCAAATGGCTCAACCTCTCTGTGCTGTGCAGTCTCTGTAGCCTGGACATTTAGAAGATCAGAGGTGGTGGTGGTGGTATGTGTAGCAGAGGGAGCAAGAGACAGGGAGGGAGGGGGAAGGCAGGGAGGGCTGGATGAGCAGGGCCTTGTGCCCTGCAAGGAAGACATGAGCTTTGACCCTAAAGAAGTGGGAGCCACTGAGGGTTCTTGGGAGAGAAGGGAAGGGTCCTCACTTAGGCTTTTCCATGGGCCCTCTGTTGGGCATAATAGACTAGACAGGATTACAATTTATGTAATCATCCCAGTCTTCAGACAGGGAAACTTCAGGGAGTTTCTCTGGGTCGTTCTAGGTCTCTGGTTTCTCTGTATTGGCAGTGCTGCGTAGCCATTTGCCCCTTGCCAAGGGTCTCTGGGAATCTCAGTAGCTGGTACCTCAATGATGACGACAACTGTCCGAGCCACAGGCAGTAGCTTGTTGTCCACAGTGAAGATCCGGTAGAGGACTGGAGGATGTAGGGAGACAAGCAGAGGCCTGTTAGAGCTCGGCTCTAGGGGGGTCTTACAGCCCTGATGTGTACAGCCATCCAGCACTCACCTGTGGAGCCTGGGGTGTAGATGGTCTTGTCTGTCTGGATGAAGAGGTATCCACTCTGGAAGCTCACCAGCACCACTTTCTCCACCACTGTTTCCCCGAAGCTCGCTGCTACAGTCACAAACTTATGCCCCTTATTTGACTGGAACTCCTTACTGGCTGGAATCTACACAGGGGCCAGGGGGCAGTCAGGAGTCTGTGGCAGGGCATGGTGCCCAGAGAGCCTTCCTGAGCCTTTGTGCCTCCCCTCAGAGAGAAGGGGCACCAAGGGGCAGGGACTCAGACTGGACCAAGGGGATTGTGGCTGTCCCATAGCTCTGAATGCAGTCCCTCACCCACCTTGATGGTGATGCTGCTCAGGTGTCCGGTGGCGCCTGTCAGTACTGTCTTCTCGCTGGTCAGCACCTGCTTCTTTGGGAAGTCGTGCACAGTGACTGTGACAGGGACATCACCCTGTGCCCCATGGGCCTCCAGCACAATGGTCTCTTCGCTCTCTAGCCGTAGGACATTGGGGGTGATGATGGAGTACCTGTCCAAGGAATGTGGGAGCAGAGTCACTTCAATGCCAGAGACCCCACTCCTGGTTGGCTCAGTCACTGGTTCTGCAGGGCTCCCAGTGCTGGCTGCCAGAGCAGATGCCTGGATCTATGTTCCTCCCCCAGTACGGTCACCTCTCTCTCCGTGTGAGAAGGTACCTAGTCATGGCCCATTCTCCCTCAGTCACCAGAAGCTGAGGTATCCCTGGTTTCAGCACTGGGAACCACAGGAGACACTGGCTCATGCTGAGCAACTAGCACTCCATCACTGAGCTACAACCAGCCTCTTCTCACTTCTTTTTATTTTGAGACAGCATCTTGTTTAGTTTCCTAGGCTAGCCCTGAACTCACTCTGTAGACCAGGCTTGCCTAGAATGTGCACACCTTCTGTTTTGGCTGGGATGACAGGCTGGAGTCACTAGGCCTGATCGATCAGAGATTGACTTTTGACAGTCCACATAGTCAAGGGCTGGAGACCCCAACAGGGCCCACTTCCCAGATCTCAAACTCATCACTGCCTAAACCATGAGATGTCACAAACATCCTAAATCTACAGATCATCTTTCCTATGAATAGGCACCCCAATGCTACAATATGGGGGTTCTATGAACATGAGACTGCAAACTCCCTGACACAAAAGCAGGTCAAATTCTGTGTGTCTGCAATGCTCATGACTGCATGTGTGTGTGTGTGTGTGTGTGTGTGTGTGCATGTAGGCAGTCCAGAGGAAGATGTCCAGTGTTCTGTTTTCTCACCCACTCACTTTGTTCCCTTGAGCCAAGGTCTCCTCTCTCTGAACTTTGTGCTGGGCTGGTAGCCAATAAGCCCCAGCTAACCTGTCTCCAGCCCCACAGTGTGGGATTACAGGCACTGAGGCCACTCCTGGCTTTTCCATGGGTGCTGGGAGTTTGAACAAGGATCATATTCATATAGCAAGAGTTCTCACCCACGGCGCTATCTTCCAGCCCCCAGCACAAATTCTCAACACCCCTGTCTTGTACCCTCTCCCCACAAAGCCACATTCACTCAGAAATTCTACAAATAACTGCACCCTCAGAAGGTAACTACTTACATGGGGCTCCCTAGAGCTAGTGGGGAGCCAGCCAGCAGGAGCAGCAGCAGCAACTGGGGCCCTGAAGCCCACCCCATAGTGAAAGACAAAGCAACTGGTAGAAGGGGTGAAGATGAGGGAGTGAGGGGCAGGGGTGGGCAGGACTGAACCAGACTGTGGCTGCGGCTGCCTCTTATGTGGACCTCCTCTGGACCCTCCCTGTTCCTGCACTCAGGGACTGCCCCAGATTTTGCAACACAGTTTCCTAAGCTTTTCACAAGCCTGGGGCCAGCACGCCTTGGGGTGAGTAACCCTGGGCACATTTCCCTGGAGCTCCAAAGCACCTGCCTGGCTCCAGCTTTTTGGAGAGGTCAAGGCCAAATGCTGAACGTCCACTGGTCCCTGCTGTACTTTGTTATAATTTAAACAAAGTGTAAAGTGACTCCTTTGACACTTAGCTGGGTTCCAGCACCAGAGTATGTCTGTCTGTCTGGTTTTCTCTTTCTCTCCTTCATCTAAAGGTCTTGCCAAACCAGCAGTTCCCAACCTGTGTGTGTGTGTGTGTGTGTGTGTGTGTGTGTGTGTGTGTGTGTGTGCATGTATTACAAGATGAGGCAGCATCTTGTTTAGTTTCCTAGGCTAGCCGTGAGCTCACTCTGTAGACCAGGCTTGTATTACATATCAGATATTTATATTATGATTCATATCAGTAGCTATGAAATGAAAATAATTCTATGGTTGGGGTCACTACAACATGAGGAACTGTATTAAAGGGTCACTGCATCAGGAAGACTGAGAACCATTGTGCTAAATAGTCCTCACCTCCTGCCTTCAGCAATCCCTCTGCCTCCACCTCCCCAGTTGCTGGGAAGCACCAAGATGAACTTATGCCTTTATAAACCAAGCCTTTCCCATGAGGAGAATGGGGCTGGGGCAGCTCTACACACATAGTCCTAACTCTGGGGAAAATTTTCTGCAGTGGAAAAGAAGTCACATTCTTAGAGGATCCAGGAGGGCTTCTTGTGAGTGAGGACAGTTCAGCTTGGTTGTGAAGGCTGCCTGGGAGTCACTGTCAGGAGATGTACCCAATGTACACAAAGGGCTGGGTTTCTTCCTAAGTAGCACAGGCCTGTCATCTCAGCACTAGGAGGTGGAGACAGGAAGATCAGGAGTTCAAGGGCAGCCTCAGCTACGTAGCAAGTTAGAGTTCTGTCTGGGCTACATGGCACCATTTCTTTTCTTTCTGGCTTTTATTGGGTTTGTTGTTTTTGAGACAGTGGTTCACTAAGTAGCCCTGGCTGTCCTGAAATTCATTCTGTTGACCAGGCTAGCCTTGAACTCACAGAGATCTGCCTGCCTCTGCTTCCCAAGTGCTGGGATTAAAGGCATGTGCCACCACCTCCAGGTTTCTTTCTTTCTTTTTTTAAATTTTATTTATTTTGATTTTTTTTTGAGACAGGACTTCTCTGTGTAATAGTCCTGGCTGTCCTTGAACTTGCTCTATGTACCAATCTGGCCTTAAACTTGTAGAAAACCACCTGCCTCTGCCTCCCCAAGTGCTGGGATTAAAGGCATGAGCCACTAGTGCCCAGTTTAAACATTTATTTTATAGGTATGTGTCTCAGTGTTTTGCCTACATTTATGTCTGTGCACCATATACATGCTTGATGCCTATGGTGGCCAGAAAAGGCCATCGAATCCCCTGAAACTGGAATTGCAGATGCTTGGGTGAATTACTTATGGGTGCTGGGAATCAAATATGGTATCTTTGGATGGGCAACCAATAAGCCATCTTTCCAGCCCCACAGACTGTTTCTAGAAAGGCCAACAGATTTACCAGTAACCATTAACCTCCTCTCTGTATTGTTTTTCCAGTTACCCTGGGTGGGGTCTGGTTGTTTTCTGTGTTTGAAAAGTTTACCTCAAAGATTGTTCCAGATCAATGCATGCAGAACTTTTCCTCCTCCCTGCCAACTGACCTTGTGTGAAAACAACCAGTGTGTGTTGATGATGGGCAGATTTCTATGTCGCCAGCCTTTGGTGGACACTTCCTGTCTGAGCTGCCAACTATGGCTGAAGCCTGGGTCTCAGTTCCCTCCTGCAAAGCATACTGTCAACACGGCTGGTGTCTCCCTGGGTTTGTTGTAGGGATTTTTGCTAGATCTTGCCAGCTCACTCTCTTTGAGGCTTTGTCAGATTTAGACACCTGCTGACTGGGTTGTAAATTTCAGGAAATGAATTGCCAATTTCCCCCTGGCCTGGAGATAGGGTCTTGCATAGTCTTGGCTGGCTGACAACTCAGAGGTCCTCCTGCCTCTGCCTCCAAAGTGCTAGATGGGATTAAAGGAATGACCACCAAATCTAGCTGGGTTTTTTTTTTATTTTTTATTTTTGTTTTTGTTTGTTTGATTTTGTTTTGTTTTGTGATCGTGTCTTCCCTAGCCTGGCCTGGCTTCCAAGTCCCCTTGTAAAGAAAGATGACCTCCAACCCTACTCCTAGTGCTTCATCTCCTGAGTGCTGGGGAGACCGGAGGGGGGGGTTCTGGGGATGGAACCCAGGACTTCATGGACTCTAGGCAAGCACTCCACCCACTTCAGCATTGAAGAGCTGAAGTGACAGGTGGCCACGCCCACTTGCCTGGGAGCTTTTTGAGTCTTAGGTAGAGACTGGAATCTCCCTGTCACCCACCATCACCACCATCAGGTCCTCTGGGACTGGGCTGTGAGTGGCTGTGGGGAACACTGTGAACCAAGGTTGTGATACCCGATCCAAGAACAGGAAGGGGTTAAGGGGACAGTTTGCGATGATTTCCTGTAAACCTCTCAGTTTTCCTGGCCTCTTGGGGCACAGGGGTGGCTGGGAGTTAGAACAAACCTGGCTTGTCTTTGAGCTGGGATTGCAACATCCTTCTGTGGAAAGCAGAAAGGGGGGAGGAGGGAGGGAGGAGGGGGAGGAGGGGAGGTGCATTAGCCTCCAGAACTGTGGCCCAACTTTTGAAATGGATCTCCAAGGGTTCCCCTTTATTTCCTCTGCTTCTGCCTCGGCCCTAGCCCAGGCACTCAGTTTCTCGGTTTGTTTTATTTAACACATATTTTTGAATTGCATCTTAAATACTATTTATGATTGTGTGTGGATGTCAGAGGACAGCCAGCTTGTGGGAATCCCTTCTCTCCTTGTATTGTCCTTGGGATGGAGCTCAGGTGGCCAGGCTGGACAGCAGGCGTCCCCCTCCCCCAGCCTTCTTACCTGACCCCACTGTTTCACTGTAGCCTGAAAGTGGAGGGTTCTATGATTTGCTAGTGGTGGCTTCTTCCTGCTACCAGGTTTGGTTTGTCCTTTGTGGGCTTGTTCACCCTATTGGGTGGAGGTGGGTAACTGGCAGAGGTCTGAAGTAAAGGAGCCGCCTGTGACTGAGGTGGGGGGACAAAGGTCAGTTCTCAATTTGATGGTTAACAGTCAAGGTCTGGTCCCCATTCTCATCTGCTGGGAGGTGTCCAGGAAGCCAGGGTTGGACCAGGGCCCACTAGGAGGGAGAAAGTCAGGAAAGAGAGGGAGATGGGGAATTTCTGAACCCTGTGACTCTCCTCTAGGGAAATGAGAACTCATGTCAGAACATTAGGAGGAGGAGAGTTGGATCTGCTGAGCCAGTGTGGTGGGGAGCATGTGAGGGGATTCCCAGGGAGTGGGGGCCACGAACCTGCGGTTCTGACCTCAAGGATGTTTATAAGATCTGTGCAAAGTGCTTGGCTAAAAGAAAGAAAATGCACCTGTACACACAAACATTCTAATACCTAAGAAGCTGAGGGAGGAGGATTGCCATTTGAGACCAACCTGGGGCTCATAACAAGACCTGGAGAGATGGCTCAATGGGTACAAACCAGAGCAGAGAGTTAGGGACTCCCTGGACCCTGTGCAGGCTAAAACACACACACACACACACACACTGGAGAGTAGACCGAGGTGTGGTGGAGCAGCCTGACATCTCAGTACCTGGGAGATCAGGAATTTGAGGTCATCCTTGGCTACAGACAGAGGATAAGGCCAGCCTGGGCTAACTGAGACATTGTCTAAAAATAATAAAATAATTCAAGCAAAATGTTTTTTGAGCAAGTATACTTAAAAACTGAGGGAAATTCCCAGCATGGTGGTACACACATTCAGGCCAGCCTGGGCTACAAAGACCCTGTCTCAAACAACAAAATGAAGGAGCTGCAGACTCTTCTATCAGTGCTGAGCTCTGGTATTAGGAGAGAATTAAAAGGGGGTTCAGATTTGATTTCTGGGTGGCAGACCCCTCAACTCTATGGGTGTGGCCACCCCTGTGCACCCTTCCCACCCCCACTTCCTGTGTTTGAAAGCCCAGGTTCCTGTCTGCTTCTCCACTTCTCAGACAGGTCCCTGCAGCATGGCTTTCCTGGAATTCCTGTGGCTGACCTCTCTTCCCACCCAGTAACTCATTAACTCTCAGGGACCTTGACCCCTGCACCATCCATGGCCTGTAACAACAGCTTCCCTGAGCTGTGTGATGCTTGCAGCACCTCAAAAGGCACAAGGGGTGGGGGACAGGGTCAGAGTCCAGCCACAGGGCCACACCCCACCTCCCCACCCCTGTGGGTATTGTGTTTGAGCTTGGTTTCTAGAGACAGTGAAATGCGCCTTGCAAATGGACGGCTCAGGTAGGCGCCTTACCCCATCTCCCTCCATTTTCTACCTTTTCCTCCCCTCCTGTTTGTTGTTGTTTGGTTTGACTCACTCTCCCTGCACAAACCAGGCTTTCTGAAGCGCACATTCCTGCTGGCCCAGCACTGTACGGACGGGAGTGAGCGCTAGTCAGTTCTCCTCCCTGCCTGCCGCTCTCACTTCTTCACATTTATTATTTTATTTTTATGTGCCTTGGTGTTTTGCCTGTGTGACTGTGTGTGAGGGTGTTAGAACCTCCGACTGGAGTTACAGTCTTTGAGCTGCCATATGGGTGCTGAAAATTCAATCCAGGTCCTTTGGAAGAACAGCCATCTCTTAACTGCTGAGCCATCTCTCCAATCCAGATTTTTTTTTTTTTTTTTTTTTTTTTGTATTTTGTAGACAGGGAATCTCTGTGTACCCCAGGCTGTTCTGAAACTCAGAGACCCGACTACCTGTGCCTTCTTGGTTCAAAGGCACGCACTACCACACCCGGTTCTCTTCCAATGTGGGGATGCTGGGCCCACCAGAGTGCCCATTCATTGGTTTTCCCTTCAGATCTTCGCTTTCACTGTTAGGGAACATATTTCCATCTGGTGAGGACTAGACTGTGCCCATTTTTGAAGTGGGAGGGTTATCATGGTGTCTATTTTCACGTGTACAGCTGAACAGGGCCCTGACCCTCCTGATTCTTCCATGGCTCCCGTGGGCCCCGGCACAAAGCCTCAGTCTGTTTCTAGAACTCCGCTTTGCCTCCCACCTCCTCCTTCCACACCCGCCCCAGACTATAGCACTTCCTCTGGCTGGGTCATTTGCTCATCTGGGCTGCAGCTGGGCTCGCTTCCTTATTTCGGAAGCCTTAACCAAGCCCATCACCCATCTCCTTATCCCCATCCCCCACCACCATGGTGTCCCTACACTCTATAAGACATTCCTGGGTATCCTCAGGGGTGGACAGAGGAGAGAGCCACTTTGAAGAGCTAACTCTAAGGAGATCTCCAAGAGGCTAGGCCAGGGCTATTGCTGGACCCTTATGGCCGTGACTATTCATTTTTACATGAACAGGATCTCATTCAGGCTAGCCTCAAACCCTAGTAACTCACTTGCCTTGGTTTCCTGAATGTTGGAGTTAGAGGCTTGAACCACCATGCTCTGCTATTAATTTTCTCTGTGGCCTACGGTAGTTGTTAACCACCCACCCCACACTGATAGGGTTACAAACACACAGGCGTCTCCACGGAGGCTCTGGGATCTACACTCAGGTCCTGGCACAGGCCTTAGCAAGCACTTTACATTCCCACACCTGGTCGCACACTTGGGCCTGTCTTCAGGGGACGCGGGTTCATCTTCACCTTTTACTTCACCTTCCAGACCTTTGTGTGTGGGGGGTGTCAGTCCCTGTGTGACCCTCATCCTGGGTCTCATGAGGGTTGGGATGGGGGGATTTGGTCACAGTGTCCCCAGAGGCCGACAGAGCTCAGCACAGCATTGGTGAACCATGTTCCCTGTACTATGAATTCTGCTTTCTCTTTATTTCATGAGAATTTCCAGAGCAACAGGATGAAAGACATGTGATACCACATGGACTGAGAATTCAGGATTTGAGATCATATATGCTGCTTGCCTCAGGCAATCAAACCCCTCGAGGTGAAGAAACTTATGAAAAAAAAAGACTGCTCCTTGTTGTACTGAGAGACGCTGAAGTCCCCTTACGAGGACAGGGCTGCAGTGCTGGGCGATGAGCGTCTTTTCTGAAAGGCTCCTGGGGGACTTCTGTCCTGGGTGCCTTGTTGGGTTCCCTGCACACTTGGAGATAAGTGTGGGTATGGGGGTGTAGGAGGACTGAGGGTGGCTGGCTGGACGCAGGGAAGTCACAGCACCTCCCGGCCACTGGCTGTCTTGTTGACTTTGGACAGGCCTTCCCGAAACCCAGAGTCTGTCATCCTGAGAGAGGCACACAGCAGAAGCAGGGTCCAGCAGCTGAAGGGCAGCAGGCCCGGCCCGCTTCCATCCCATCCCTCCACCGCAGCCCCAGCCCAGCAGTCTTTTTGTCAATCTTAACCCTGCTGTAAAATCAGCCTGGCTCTCACTACCCGGCCCCCAGCACCCGGTCCTGGTCCAGCTCGCCTCTGAGGCCTCCCAGGCCTGGGTGTCACAGCCCATCCTTTCCTACTCTGATCCCTGCCTGCCCCCACCCCACCCCAGCGACTCCAGACCTGTCAGCTATCCAGGCTGCCTACACTAATCCACATCCTGTGAACCACCTAGATCCCATACATCACCCTCCTCAGCTTACCCCAGAGCCAGCTCTGCCCGAGTCCTAGGCCATCTCCAAAAATCACTTGCACTAGTGTTGAGGCCACCTGCACTACACACTTTTAGTCTTTTTACGCCCTGCACACCCACACTGCCTAGCCGCACCGCCCCCCAAAGCAGCCTAGGCTTTATCTCATTATACCCTGCAGTCCCATGTAACCCCTAATTTAGCGTGGCCCCGCCCCTTCCCAGCCCCACCCACCCCACACCCCACAGTTCGCTCACACTTGCTCCATCTGTACATCTTCCTCATCCTCCTGAGGCAGCTGCAGGTAAGGGTTGTCCCCAGCTGGTTGGAACTTGTAGCCAGTGAGTACAAAGAAGGCCAGCGTGGAACTCTCTACCAAGAGCTGGGGGCCGGGGCATGGGATCAGGAGGGCCTCCCTGGCCACATATACTCCTGAACCACCCCCTACTGGGGACTCTGCTCTGCTCCCCTCACCTGGTACAGCCACTGCCACTGGAAGGGCACAGCCACACGCAGAAGGATGGCAATGATGCGGGTGAAGTAGATATAGCAGATGACCTTGACATTTGGGGCACAAGGAGAGAGAGAGAGGACTTGTGAGGTTTGGGTGTCAGAGGCAGAGGGAGGGCGGTGGGAAGAGACTCAGGCCTGGGGAGGGCAGGACTCCTACCATGACGTAGTAATGTCGGAACAGCTTCAGCTTGGCCAGGTTCACTGCCACTGTAGGTGGGTACAGAATGGGGGTGGGGGTCACTGCGTGGCGGCAGGGAAGAGGACAGGGCCCGGAGGCAGGATGGACCCGTAGCGAGAACAATTGGCAAGGGGGAGAGAGGTGACCGGGGACTGGAGAAGTGAGCTACGTAGACGGTGGGCCCTGGCACACGGTGTCAGAGAGAAAGCAGGGCTGGAAAACACTTGCGGAGGGGTCCTCACCCTTCCCATCAGTGCCAGACGCGTCCTGCAGATGCCGGATGGACCTGGAACAGGTGGAGGACTGTGGGAAGTGATCATGGCCCTGACACAATGCACAGGAGCCTTCTGTGGGGTAGGCGGGGGCCTCGGGGCAGGACTGGGGCCTCACCACACGACTGGGAACAGGATGGCACCACAGCAGATGAGATCCACCAGGAACAAGATCTCCTTCCAGAGGCCATAGTCGCTGGCACCCTCCTCACGGGACTCGATGACAATGTATGCCACATTGGCCAGGACCTGTGGGGATGGCAGGGTGCACCAGTTTTTATTCCCATCCTCTTACCCCACTGTCCGCTGAGAACGGACCACTGCCAAATCCCCCACCACCATGGACCTCCCTCCTTGTACCCCACTGAACATCCCTCCATTCCCCACGCAAACATCCCTCCCTGTAGCCCATCAGCATCCCTCTCTGTATCCCATCAGCATGCCCCCTGTATCCCATCAGCATTCCCCCTGTATCCCATCAGCATCTCCCCTGTATCCCATCAGCATCCCTCCCTGTACCCTATCCCAGCATCCCTCCTTGAATCTTTACCCGAGTCTCTATTGTCCCGAATCCCCTTCCCTGCACCTCCCTAGACCCCTATAGGAACCCACACACACACACACACCTGCAAGGGGATCACAATTCCAAAAATCTTCTTTTCCTTGTCTGACAGCATATACTTCACAAAGGCCCAGCCTGAGCCAATCAAGGCGATAGTGATGAAGAGAAGGGCACCTTTCAACCTGGAGAACCAGGGTGGGGGAGGTCTGAAGATGAGGTGGGGGCCAAGCCCTGCATGCCTGCCTCCCCAACCTGTGTGCCGGGTGACTCACAGGTGCGTGATGTAGTGCATGACGGCGAGGCCTTCGATGGGGTGGCCTTGGCTGTTGATGAAGTAGTAGTTGATCTGGAGGCGGCAGATGAGTGGGCAGTCAGAAAGAAGAACGGATAGGTATGGGGCAGTTTAGGAACAGAGAATAAGTATGGAATGAGCCAGTGATTGGGGAGAGAAATGAAAACAGTCATCATGGATTCTCTCCGCAACGATGGCGGGGGTGGGGGGGTCTGGGGGTGTGGGGTGTCACAGGAGGTGTGTGTGGGGATGATTAGACAATATGGTGGCCAGTCAGCTCTGAACCAATGGATGGTCCTGGAGGGTAGGCGGTGAGAGCTGGGTGGAGAGACATGAGATGGACAAGGTGCACAGGTAGACAGATGTCCCGTCTCACCATCCCACCCTTGTGTCGCCACTGGGCCCTGGGTGCTCACGCTGTGGAAAAGCAGGGAGACACTCTTGGTGAACGCCAGGGCTGCCATGAGCCAGTGGATCTTAAAGACACTGTATCTGCCAGAGGGAGAAAGGAACGGGAGAGCACCGTTGAGATCAGGATGTGAGGCCCTCAGAGGAGGGGTGGGGAGGGCGGGGATGAGCTTTACGTATTCTTGCAGAGCACGGACACCCAGAAGATGCCTGCAGCCAGGAAGCAGGCGGACATGGTCAGGTAGAGCTTGAAGAGGGGGATTTCGGCTGCTGACAGGAAGCCTTCTGGATTCTTCTCTCGGATCATCACCTGTAAGGGGGAGGCAGGTGCTCTAGCTTTGGGTTTCAGAGTCCCAGTCTCCAACTCTCCCACTTCCTAGCTGCCTAGCTAGAGCCTGTGTTGGTCTTGCCACACACCTAAAACCTCAGAGGACTGGTACCAGGCGCACAGTAGGACCAACACCCAGGAAGGAGGACCCAGTCTTTGTACAAAGTGACAAGTATTTGCGTAGGGCCTGCCACATTTCCAGAAGACTGGTAAAAGCTGGACAATGTAAGCCAGGCATACAGAGCTATTACACAGTGTTGCTTAGGGGCAAGGCCACCCAGGAGAAAAATGACTGATACAATTCCTCATTGGATCATTTAGGCCAGTGGTTTTCAGCCTTCTTGATGTTGTGACTCTTTAATACAGCTCTGAGGTGTACTGTGGTGGTGAACCCCCCCAACTATAGAATTATCTTGTTGCTACTTCATAACTGTAGTTTGCTACAGTTATGAATCATAATGCAAATATCTGATATACAAGACATCTGATATGCAGCCCTCAAAGGGGTCAAAACCCACAGGTTGAGCATCACTGATTTAGGGCTTACTTTGTGGTTCTGTGTATATGTGTGTGGAGGCCAAGCACAACTTCAGGCGGCTATCCTTGGAACACATGTGAAGGCAGGAGAGAACTGAGTCCTACAACTTACCCCCTGACCTCCACAGGCGCTGCACACACACACACACACACACACACACATTCAAAACAAATGTAAAGCGAGTCTACGGCTTGCTCATGACACAGCTTGAGAGGCAGTGCAGTCGGGAAGGTGCTTGCTTTGCAATCTGAGGAGCCGAATTCAGATCCCCAGGACTCACATAAAAAAAAAAAGCCAGGGGTGGTAGCATTCATTTGCTTGAACTCTTAGCATGAAAGTGGAGACAGGAGGATCCCTGTGGCTTGCTAGCCAGCCAACCTGACTGTATTTGTGAGCTCCAAGCCAGTCAGAGACCCTGTCTCAAAAACAAAGTGAATTGAGTGTGGTGGTGTAAACCTTTACTCTCAGCACTTGTGGGCAGAGGCAGGCGGGTCTCTGTGAGTTCTAGGCTAGCCTCAGCTACAGAGTGAGACCCTGTCTCAAAACAAACAGAAGCCAAATACAAGATGGACAGCATCCCAAGGAACACCAGTGGTGGTTGGCTGTGACTTGCTACATACATCATACAAGTTTCCCTGCACATATGAATGAACACACACTGGAAATAGATAAAACTGTCTTCTCTTGAATACTCCCGATTGGAGGATAGCTTTCCCCAAGCGCGCATGTCTCACCAAAGCCCAATGAAGGACCGCCAAGACAGTTCAGGGGTAAAGAAGCTTGCTGCCAAGCCTGATGACCTGAGTTTGATCCCTGGGGCCCGCATGGTGGGAGGGGACAGCTGACCTCCACACATGTGATGAAAAGACAGCGACCGAGCTGCGCAGCTGGATGGGTGCGCCTGTCCCCGGACACTTACAGTGAGGTCGAACGGCTGCTCCTTGCCGGGAACGGAGTTGTGACAGTTATGGAAGTTGAGGCTGTACTGACCTTCTTCTGCCCTCGAGCCGATCACCACGTGAAACTGGTCACAGGGAGGGGTGGCTGTCAGGAAGGTTCCTCAAGAATGGCAGGGTTGAGGGGAGGTGGGGACATGGAGACAAGGCAAGTACCCACACTGAAGTTATAGGAGTCATTGAGGTGGCCCAGACCCAGCACCAGATCCTTCTCCTTCCCACTGGGGTCCTGTGTGGGCAGCTGCCTCTGTGGCTGGCCCTCTGTCGAGTGTCCATGTACCCCTGGGGTAGTCTTCCCTCCTGAAACTTGGGGTGTACCAGACTTCGCCTGATCCTCCTTGGTCGCAGAGGTCTCTGTAGGAGATGGGTGAGTGACTGTCAAAAGACAGATGAGCAGCAGAAGACTGACCAATGTCTAGGGCGGCTCTGCCCAGCCTCCCCAGCTTACCATTGTTTTCCTTAGGGGTGTCTGGCTTTGGGACTTCTGACTGGGTGGGGGCATCAGGGAGGAGGCCGGGGGAGATGAACAACTTCCTCTGCTCCCCATATTTTCGGACTTGGACCCTTGGATGAGGGGAGACATTGGGAAAGGGGAGAATAAAGTCTGTGGTCAGGTACATGTGTGCGGATGCCTTCCTTAGGGGGTTGGAAAAATCTCTCTTGAGCCACTGGCCACCAAATCTTCGCCGTCTGGCCACCACCCATCAAGGTCGCTCTGACACTCATGCCTGTCTACTGGGAAGGGCCACCAAATTGGAAAACAACACATCGTGGTCTGTGGGTGAAAGGCTTGTGATCTTGATACTTGGGAAGCAGAGGCAGGAGGATTACAAACTCAATGCCAGCCTGGGGTTACAGAGTGAGTTCAAGGCCCAAGCTGGTTAAAATTTACTGTCTTTTTTTCTTTTAAATTTATTTATTATTTTAGGTACATTGGTGTTTTTCCTGCATGTAAGTCTATGTGAGGTGTCAGATCTTGGAATTACAGACAGTTGTGAGCTGCCATGTGGGTGCTGGGAATTGAACCAGGGTCCTCTGGTAGAGCAATCAATGCTCTTAACCACTGAGTCATCTCTCCAGCCCCAAAACTTACTGTCTTAAAAGATACAAATAGGGCTGAGGTCATGGCTCAAGTAAGGAGCTGGGGGCGTGGTCAGGGTGGAACCTTGCTTAGAATCCCCCAGTGAGGGGCTGGGGGTGTGGTCAGGGTGGAGCCCCGCCCAGAATCCCCAGTGAGGGGCTGGGGGCGTGGTCAGGGTGGAGCCCCGCCCAGAATCCCCAGTGAGGGGCTGGGGGCGTGGTCAGGGTGGAGCCCCACCTAGAATCCCCAGTGAGGGGCTGGGGGTGTGGTCAGGGTGGAGCCCCGCCTAGAATCCCCAGTGAGGGGCTGGGGGTGTGGTCAGGGTGGAGCCCCGCCTAGAATCCCCAGTGAGGGGCTGGGGGTGTGGTCAGGGGTACAGTACTTGCCTACAATTTGTAAGGTTACTAGTAGGTTCAGTTTCCAGTAGCATGTATGTGGGTTACATGCACACATACACATACATACACACAAGATGTACCATGTAGTAAAAGTGACTGGCTTTCTCCCTAGAGCTGTGGATCTTTGGGGGTCCCCAGTCCCACTCACTGCAAGTCCTTGATATCAATGAGGAAAAGGACCAGGAAGTTGCTGCTGTTTCTCTCCAGAGGGCAATCACGAGAGTTCCGGCTCTGAAGAAAGGACAGAAAGGACCGGGGTTGCAACTGCCCATGGATCTAGCCTCACTCAATGTGCCATCCATTCACCCAGGGCCCCTCCCTGCCCCTTCTTTGGACAAGAACCCAGGGCTGTAGGCTTTCCATGAAGAAGACAGGCCCTCAACACTATGCCAGTTCTCTCTCATTACCCCGACACTCTCCACTCACCGAGTAGGAGTGAATGTTGCCAGATCGAACCCGACTCAAGCTGAAACCCACCTGATGGAAAAAAGAAAACAGTGAGGGGCTTCCAAAGCACTCTCTTCTGCTTTGAGACAGGGCCTCGCAGGCAGCCCTGGCTGGTAGTGGGGTTGGGCCTGATCACTCCTACTGCCTCAGTTTGTATACCACCACCCATGGCTCATCTCGCAGGTACAAACACCCACTATGTGCTATGTGGCCCATGACCGACCCCACCCCTGACTACCAATGCTCATGCAGAATGCACTTCCTCCGAGAGACTTTTCACAGCCCAATTGGTTTTACCCACTTAACAATGTTAATGGTGCTGGGCAGGGTAGAGCATGCAATTTCATGGGCTATGGAGACTGAGGCAGGGTGGGCTTGAATTTTAGGTGAACCTGGGCATAGTGATACACCCCTTTAATCCCAGTACTTGGCAGGGGGATATCTGTGAGTTTCAGGCCAGCCTGGTCTATGTAGTGAGTTCCAGGACAGCCAAAGCTACATAGTGAAATTGTGTCTCAACCCCTCCCCACAAAGAAAAGAAAAAAATAAGGCCACTATAAACTTGGCATATATATCACACCTCTTCTACCAAGGATATTGCTGATGAGCGGCAGAAAAGAGTGTAAAACCAGAGGCTGGAGAGGACCACGGAGAAACAATGTCTTCTGTTTTTCAGCATGAAGGGAAGAGGGGTGCTTGAACCCTACATCTAGCTGAGAAGCTATGGACAGCTGATGAATGCTAGGAGGGAGGGGAGGGCCAGTTTCCCTTAAGGGTATGGCCCCAGATAAAAACAAACAAGGTCTAGCTGTAGAGGCTGGCAGATCTGTCTGTGGCCATCCTGGTCTACAGAGTCTGTTCCAGGCCAGTTCAAGCTACACAGGGAGCCTGTGTCTTAAAAATACAAAAGACTTGAAGTTGTAAGGATTTGGGGAAGGTGGGGATGGATCTTGGGGAGAGTTGAGGGGGCTAAAGGGCTGAGGTGGGGTGGGGGCAGCTAGCACCTGTACAGAATCTCCCAGTCTGGGGCTGGGTAACTTGATTCTCCAGCCTCAGTGGGCAGGGATGCTAAAATGATGAGTTGATCTGTACCTCAATAACCAGACACTGTATTCATTCCCAAATGACAAGGGGGGGGGAACTGAGTCCCAAGAAGGCTATGGGACATGGGTGAGGGGCAGGGCTAAGAGGGAATTCTCCTGAGAGCGTCCTCACCTTAGGCTTCTTTTCTTCTGCCTCTTGGAAGCCTAGGCGAAGAAGGCTCAGTTCAACTTCCAGGGAACCATTGGTGTAGAATCCAAAGCTGTTCAGCTGGATGTCAGCTCGCTTCTCCCCCTGCAGAAAACCAGAGAGACAGTGGCGGCAAGGGTACTTTTCCTCATTCGTCCAGCCCCACTGTACAGCCCCAGTTCCCCTAAGAGCCTCAGGACATTTTTATTCAGGGCACAAGCACGTGAGAAAGTCTTCCTGGGTGCAGGGTAGTGGTGGCAATGGTGGCATTCCCCTGCTCCAGTCCCAGGCAGCTACAGAGTGTGTCCAGGAGGTGAAACCCTGGCACCCCCATGGAAGGCCCCAGATTGATGTTCAGTACCCGGAATGGACTACACATGCTGGTGTGATCAGCTTCGCTTTCACAGAAAACTTTTCGATTCTATCTGCACTGGATTTTCAAAGTAGTTCCCCCCACCGCCCATCGAAGTTAATTCCAGAAAGACCCAACCAGGTACTCCTCCCTCCCAGGAGGTCCCATGGTTGTTACCAAGGATTCGGCCGGAATTTTAAGGACTGGGAGTCAGGGGTCCCGGGAGATGAAGCCCCGCCCCTTAAACCAGGCCAACCCATTGCGAGCACCGGATGGGGGGGCCCGGGAAGAGACCACTCGCGGCCCGCAGTAGGGGGTGCAGCCGCTCCATCCGAAGGAGCTATGGGGGGGAGGACAGCGAGGCCAAGCCCGCGGGGCTCACTGTAAGCGCCAGCCGGTGGATGCGGCCCGAACCGCCGCCCAGCATCAGCACCAGCAGCGACAAGCATCCCCAGCCGCACTGCGCGGGGCTCCCGCAGCCGAGCCCCCTCCTCTCGCTCACTGCCATCTCTGGGGCTGCGACTGCCCCACGACACCGCCTCAGACGCCAGATAAGGCCCACCCACTTCTTAACCAATTGTCGCACGACGTGACCGGGTCACCCAATTACCACCTGAGATGCTTTTGATTGACAGAAGGCCTTCCAAATGGGCGTGCTAAATCTTTTCAGTCCCTCTTTTATGCTCTCCAATCTCTAGACAGATCGTTCGGGATGCAGTTTGATGAACAGGACGACTCACCAATGATCTAGGAACTCATATCCGTTCCTTAAAGCGGAATTTCTTCTTTCGCTTTTAACGGTCCAAGACTACATTACCCAGAACGGAGAAGAAGCATATCCGCTCAAAAAGAAACCCTAAACTACATTTCCCAGCAGGCCCAGGGACTCCTCCCCCCGCAACTCGGGAAGTGGCTCTGGGCCAGAAGTAGAACTTTTGGTAAACATAAGCATCTGTTGAGACTTGTCCTGTTCCAACTTTCCTGGGCCACCGAGAAGCCTAAAATTCTTGACCCTATGCTGACCTCTGATTCATTCCGGGATAAGTGCCATTGTAGGTCCCACCTGTAGACTCCGCCCAGGCTTAACCCCCTTGCACCAGCTGAGCCCCTAACTTCAAACTGAAATCTTGACCTCTCCCCATTCGGTTCGTAGGCATCTCACCATATTTTACACACCGGGTCCTCATCTTCTAGAGCCCCCAGATCTGAAGGAGTCCCAACTTCTGAACCCCAGTTGTAGAGTCTTCAACTCTTAACTAGATTGCTGATCCTGGCGTTAAGCTTCCCACCCCAATCTGATACCTTACTCCCATCCGGCCTCTGACTCCTCCTCCACCCTTCTCCCCCATCTCCTCCACCCGGCTTTGCATCTGGGAGCTCAGCCCTCAAGCTGCCAGCAGGTGGGGCCAAGGCTCACTAGAGCCTCCGTTCCAGCACCGCCCCCCCCCCCCCCGGCCCCGGGGCATCTTTTTAAAAGTCCGGACTGCCCTTCTCTTCCAGCTAAAGCACCAGAGGGGTGTTTTGGCATTTCTGCAGCAGCAGAGAAAGCACCTAAGGTCGGGTAGAGTGGGAGTAGGAGCTTCTTCTATTTCATTCGAGAGCCTCAAGGGGATTTACAAGATGTGAAAGGACTTTTATGATTGAGAGAACTCGAACTTCTGAGCCCCAAGGCCCCAGAGTCTAAACTGAGGGGCGGCGTAGGCACTACAAGGATTGAATCTCGTGCGTAGTACTGATTGGGCCTCAGTGAATAAGGCTGGGAAAATGGGCAGTCAGGTGCAAGCGCCAGCTGGTGTGTGTGTGTGTGTGTGCGCGTGCGTGTGCGAGC
>PVIH01000875.1:0-112136 GCA_004025045.1 Sigmodon hispidus | reverse complement strand
GCGCGTGTGCTCCCGCGCGCGTCGGTCCCGTCCAGAACTGGGGCCCCAAGGGCAGCCTGTCCTGAGTTTCTCAGGGGAGGCTCTGGCGGGGAAGAAGGGAAGTCAGGATGCGGTGGGGGTGCGCTAATGGACCTAGCCTTGGCTGGACGTGCGTCCTGGGTTGGATCGAAATCTTTCCATCTGCTCTGTGGCCGGAGGAACCAGACCATTAGTGGGACGAAATGAAGATTTCTGGAGCCTAGTTGGTCCCCGCAAGAGCCTAGTGACCAACCGCAGGTTTTCCCTCCATGGAGTGGGGTAGACTCCTTGGGTTTGGGGTTTGGATATTTTACTTCTTTGTAATAAATGCCAAGTTAAAGGGAAAGGATAAGTAATTTGAAATAGCCGAGGAGAGTAATATGGGGGGTACAGATTGGATAATACATCGAGGCGTCCTTTAAGGAGGTCCAGGACCCTTTAAGAGAGGGCGGAGCATTTGTTGAGCTCCCCCTTCATTGGGCTCCGCCCCTAGGGAGCCCCAGTGGGGACTCGGCGGGTCAGGGGCGTGGCAAAACTCAAAGGGGCGTGGCGGTCTAGGTTAGTGGGCGTGGCCTGTCGGCGGGGCGGGGCGGGCTGGGCATACCGCCCTGGGGCTGAGTCTAGGTGGAGGGCGGCAGGGACCCGGGAAGGAGGCGGTGGCGTCCTCGGCAGCAAGACCAGCATGGATTGGGGCACCGAGTTGTGGGTGAGTCCTTTTCCCCCAGCTCCCACGGTTTTCCCTTGTTGGGGTCCTGGCCTCTCCGCTCTTTGTCCCCTATGTACCTCTGCCGGGACTCTGGTTTCCCTCGCAGCTGAGTCCGTGGATCCCCGCCCTCTGCTGCCCCCAGCACTCCTTCAAAAGTTCCTTTGGGACTTTCTAGACTCCCAGAGGCCCCTAGGGATACTTTGCCTAAGACCGCTATAGGGAAACTGAGGCACAGAGTTGAGAATGAGGCCATCACAAGAAGTCTCTGGACTAGGCCAGGGAGGGGGGACAGCTGGGCGAGGTCACCTATTTTGAGCGCCCTGGCCTGGCTTGGAGGCTAATCTTACGGCCCCTGGGTCCCTGCCCGTCGCCCGCCTGTCCGGCTGGGAGGGGGAGGGGACTCTGGTCACCTTCTCTCCCACGTGGGCCCTCACCTCGTTGCTTCCCCAATGCTATTGCCCTAAAGGGTTTGGGACGCTGACGGGGAGGGGGCTGCAGGACTCGGCCCCGGGCGCTGGGCGGAGCCACCTCTTACCCGCCACTTAACCTCACCCTGGAAGTCCTAGAAGTTTCCTTGAATCCTTGTCGGACTTTTGACCCCTCCTCTTTCTGGAGGCTGTAGAGTCACCCCCACTGTGTAGTGTGTGTGTGTGGGGCGGGGGGAGCCACTGTGGTGGAGCCATCACAGAAGCAGGGGAAACTGAGTCACTCAGCAGAGTATCCCAGGGGATCATGGCGAATGGGAAAAATCTGGCCATTGAGGTTCCCTCCTTCCACGCACTTTGAGCTGCATAAACCCTTTCTCTGTGCTTGTCTTAATTTTCCGGAATTTGGGGGGATTAGAGGATTCGAGGGGGAGGGGAGCTGGAGTGGCTTTGCCTCCTCCCACACCCTTGTTGCCTGTACCGACTCCGAGACACCCAGCCGTCGGCTTGGGGCCCTGGCCCTGTTGTCCAGGCCCTTCCCGGGAGGAGATGGGGGTTCCCGCCAGCTTCCTGCCTCCCCCTGCGCCACGCCGGGGCGGCGCCTGGGGAAGCCAGCCAGTCCTTGCTGGAACTGCTGAACCACGAGGTCGTGCCGTGTCTCGCCCCTCCCCATCGGGTCGCTGGGGTTTTGGTGCCCTCCCCAGGTGTCCCTGACCCTTCCCAATCGCGCCCCTGCAACCAGGATCAGTTTGAGGTGCTGGAACGCCACACGCAGTGGGGGCTGGATCTATTGGACAAATACGTGAAGTTCGTAAAAGAACGTGCCGAGGTGGAGCAGGCGTATGCCAAACAACTCCGGTGAGCTCGAGGGTGGGTGCATTTCGATGGGGCTCCTCCGGGACCCGGCGGGAGTGCGGGCTTCTCAGTCTCCCTGACTCTGTCCCCACCCTTAGGAGCCTGGTGAAAAAGTATCTTCCCAAGAGACCTACCAAAGATGACCCTGAAGTCAAGTAAGAATGGGATAAGACTCCGTGGGGGCTGGGGGTGGGGATCGAGGCACGGGTCTCCCTCGTAGGCCACTCCAGTCATTAAAAGTTTGGGTTTTGTTAAGTTCTCATCTTAGCTGAGTTACTTGGGGCAAGTAGCTTTTTACTTGCTATTTGTCTCGTTTTGAGAGCTGGAGGCACCCACACGTATGCACGGGGCACTTATGACGGTCGGAGGACAGCTTACAGAGGTCCCTTCTCGCCTCACCATGTGGGTCCCAGGGATCAAAGTCAGGTTATCATGCTTAGCCACAAGCACTTTTTATCTGCTGACCCTAGTTTTTATCTTTGAGACATAGTTTTGGTTGTTCTGTTACACCCTTTGTAGCCAGGACTGATCTCTTAATGAGACAATCCTTGTGTCTGGGCTCCCAAGAGCTGGTTTGACCAGCATGTATCACTAAGCCAGGCTTGGCCCAGCGACTTTTACTGCCTGTGTTCTAATCTGCAAAATGGGTCTGATGGCAGTGATTCCTACTTTTTCTGGTGATCGTGAAGAAGAACTGAGTTTATGTGTCAAAAAGCAGTGGCGGAAGCTGGGCATGTTGATGCACTCATGTGATCCTAGAACTTGAGTTCTAGGCTAACCTCAGCTATGTAGTGAGTTTGAGACTGGCCAGGGCTACATGATTTTCTGTCTCAAATTTCTAAGCAAACTGGTAGCCAGTTTGTTGTTATTTCCAAGAACTTTTAACTGTATTCTGAACCCTTCCTCTTAAGATCTAAAAGGTGAACTGCATACAGTGGCAAATGCGTCTTATCCCAGTACTCTGGAGGCCTAGACTGGGAGATTGTGAGTTCTAGACAGTTTGGGCTACAGAGTAAGACCATATTTTTAATAAATACACAAATAAAAGTTTTAGCCTCCAAAAGCTCCAGATTTAATTCAAAAAGCTTTAAATCCAAGAATTAAGACAGTTGTTTGTTGTGATAGCTAGTTAGATTGGTGTTTCAGTGTGAATGATACTCCACTTAATGTGATCAGGGTTTTCAAGGATTGAAAAATGTGTGTGTGTTTGTGTGTGTATGTGTGTGTGGTCTCATGTAGCTCAAGCTGGCCTCAGACTCACTATCTAGCTCGGGACTGATCTCCCTGTGTCCAGAGTGTTCTGCCACCATACCTGGTTTTTGCTGGGGATGGAACTCAGGCTCCACGCGTGCTGGGGGGCTCTCTACCTACTCAGTGCCCCCAGCCCCAGCTTTTGAGGATTAAAAATGCTGTAACAAAACAAAATTATTCCTTTCTGGAACATAGGCAGACTTTTTTTTTTTTTAGTCATTGTGTTTACACTGTATGAAGTGTCCTGAGACATCTAGGGGAGGGAGTCTATGCAAACCCAGCTGTTTGCTCAAGCCAAGACCTTGAGCATCCTTTACTTTGGTACTCTCTAGGAATCCTAGAAATGGTTACTATGGCTACTGAAGGATTGCTGTATTCATATCTCTCGTGATAAAATTTGATAAGGGGTGCTAGGCATGGTGGCTCAACTCTGCAATCTCTGTGGTCAGGAAGATGAGGCAGAAAAGGCATTCTGGGTTAGCCAGGCTACCTTGCATCAAACACAAATTTGATTGTAGGGTTTGGCCACCAGCCCTGGGGGAGTGACATATAAAAGATGTTATCAGGGCTGAGTCTGATGGTGCACAACTTTAATCCCAGCACTCAGGAGGCAGAGGCTGGGGGATCTCTATGAGTTACAGGCCAGCCTGGGTTACATAGGGAGATCCTGTCTCAAACAGCAACGAAAATGTTGTGAGCATTGTGCATCCAAAAATTTGATTTGCAAAATGCATCTGAATTAAGGGCTGTAGGTTAGGGATACAGACTTACCACTTCTTGGAAAGTCTTTCTCCTTCAAGACTTCCATTTTTTTCTTTTCCTTTCTTTTCTCCTTTGTCTCTTCCTCTGCCCTCCCTTGCTCTCTTCCTAGAATCTCAAGTAGCCAAGGCTAGCCTCATACTCTCCATGTTCCTGCTTTGCCCTGGGATGACAGGCCTGTGTCCCTGACCTGTCATCGGGGTTCTGACCACGCTAGTACTCATCACTGCTCATCCCCTTCCACCAGGTTCAGCCAACATCAGTCATTTGTCCAGCTTCTCCAGGAGGTCAATGATTTCGCAGGCCAGCGAGAGCTGGTGGCTGAGAGCCTGGGCATCCGAGTGTGTCTGGAGCTGACCAAGTACTCACAGGAGATGAAGCAGGAGAGGAAGATGGTGAGTCCCTTCCTCATTGTGCTTGCTGAGAGCCCTATTGGAGCCTCGCTGAGGGTCTCTTTTGTTTGCACAGCATTTCCAGGAAGGCCGGCGGGCCCAGCAGCAGCTGGAAAATGGCTTCAAACAGCTAGAGACTGTGAGTGTGCGTGGGGAGCTGGTGACTCGGGTCCAGAAGAGCTGGGGTGGTGGTGCTGCTCATGTTATTAGGCTCCTTTCCCTCAGGGGTACCCAGCACACCTATGTGCCTACACTTTTTATTTTGAGGTGGGGTTTCATGTAGCCCATGCTGGTTTGGCCTTGAACTCTCTTGTGTGTGGTGTGTGTGTGACTCCCGGAGAACTCTTTGGAGTTAGTTCTTCTGTTCCGCTACTGTGGGGGTTCTAGGGAACTGAACTCAAATAGTCAGGCTTTCTGGACCTTTTCTCTCTTTTACCTACTGAGTCATCTTTCTGGTTCTGTTTTGGTCCAGGTTGGCCTTGACTTTCTGATTTTCCTGCCTCCACTTCCCTAGTGCCGAGGTGACTGGTGCGTGCCACCCCAACAATTGGCTAGTGTACAGTTTCCTGTAAACCTTGGCCTGGCCATTGTGCTCCTGGGGGAAGGCAGGTCCTTCACTTCACTTCTGTCTCTTGTAGAGTAAGCGGAAGTTTGAGCGAGATTGCCGGGAAGCTGAGAAAGCGGCTCACACGGCCGAGCGGCTGGATCAGGACATTAATGCCACCAAGGCTGATGTGGAGAAGGTGTGAATGGGGTGGAGTCTGGGACAGGCTGGTGCCATTGCAGTGGGGTAAAGCCAATACCTGAGCATGACCAACACTTGCCATCCACTGCCCAGGCCAAGCAGCAAGCCCACCTTCGGAACCACATGGCAGAGGAGAGCAAGAATGAGTATGCGGCCCAGCTGCAGCGCTTCAACCGAGACCAGGCCCACTTTTACTTCTCACAGATGCCCCAGATATTTGATGTGAGCACCTTAGCTTGTTGACAGAATCCCTGAGTTAGTCAACTCCCGAGCTGGAACCTTCGCCTGGGCTGCCCTGTGCCTGCTCCTAGGCTGAACTCCTGGAGAACACCGATAGCCCCAGCACTGTGGAGGCAGAGGCAGGAGCGGGGCTAGCGTTTCAGAGCCAGCCTGGTCTATATAGCAAGTTCTAGGAGCCTGTCTCAGAAAGGAGAAAGGAAGGAATGGGAAAGGGGTGGGTAGACAAGAAGGAACCGAGGAAGAGATACCACTCTTTGGTTTTAAAACTCCTACTCATCCTTCTAAGCCCCAGCTCTAACAAGCTCCAGGTCTCAAATTTTTTCTAGCTCTCCATCCCACTCTCCAACCCTGACGTTAGGATTGTCTGTGTTGCACATACCTTTTATTCAAAGCTCTAACTCTTTATAACGGCTTTTGAGAAGACTTTTCTGAGGGTGGCCCTGTATTGTTCACCCCTGCTCTAGGAGTCGTGAGGGCAGATTGGATTCTGTCTTCACTCTAGAGCCTGGGCTTGGGGACTGATGCCTTGAGCCCAGAGGTGTTTGTGAGGTTGACTCCCCCCGTGTTCTCCTCTGCCCTCCAGAAGCTTCAGGACATGGATGAGCGCCGGGCCACCCGCCTGGGGGCTGGGTACGGGCTCTTATCGGAGGCTGAGCTGCAGGTGGTTCCCATCATTGGCAAATGCTTGGAGGGTATGAAGTTGGCCGCAGAGTCCGTGGATGCTAAGAACGTGGGTGCTCAGCATGGGCTCAGTGGGATGAAGTGTGGGCTGAGGGAGGGTGGATCCCCAAAAATCACTCCCTGAAGTACCCACTGGTTGCCTCTCATTCCCTATCCCTTACTACAGGACTCACAAGTCCTCATAGAACTGCACAAGTCAGGGTTCGCCCGTCCGGGTGACTTGGAATTCGAAGACTTCAGCCAAGTCATGAACAGAGTGCCTTCTGACAGCAGCCTGGGTGCTCCAGACGGCAGGCCTGAGCTTCGAACAGCCTCCAGCCGCAGTCGCGCCAAGCGTTGGCCTTTTGGGAAAAAGAATAAGGTGGGTTCCGGAGCTCTTGGGGTGAGGAGTAGGTGGGAAGGGGGGACAGTCAGCCGAGGTCCTCACTGAGCCAGCTCCAGCCACATGGAACACCGAGTCCTGGGGCAGGAATTTTCCTCTTGGCTGTGGGCCCAGGCTAGAGGGAAGGAAAAGAGAGGAAGGCAGGCTTACTAGCCTGCTGGCTGGCTTGGGAGTCCCTCTGAGCATGAGAGGGAAAGGGTAGGGGGCCTGTGGCATCTTCTGCTGCATCCTGAGACCCTTGAAGAGCTCATGTTGGCCTCACAGCTGTGACCTTGCCCCCCAGTCCCTGGGAGTCCCCTCTCCCTATCTCTGTCCTCTACATTTCTGGGGACCCTCCACCTCCTGTGCATTTTCTTTTTGGGAGTTTGACTTTTAGGGTCCAGTGTATACCGGGACACCCCTTGGTTTACCCTTTCATACCCTTCTGTTAGCGATCCCTTCCAGTTGGTCTATTCTTTCCATTCCACTCAGACTGAGACCCCTCTACCTGACACCTGACCTCTCCTGCATGCCTGAACTTCCCAGTGATGGGCAAGCACCAATATCCACCACCTTTCATCCCGCTCTGTTCCCTTTAGCCTATGTGTCTATGTGGTTCTTTAAAAAGGAATTGTTATATCTATTTACATATATCATGTGTATTTGTGTTTTTGTGCACATGTAGCAGTCACAGAAGGACTTTTAGGACTCAGGTCTCTCTCTTGGGTCTCGGGGATCAAGCTCAAGAGTTGTCATGCTTGGTGGTGGCAAGCATTTTTTACATACTGAGTCAATTCTCCATCCCAAGCCTTTGCTTTGGGCTTACACCCTACCTTACAGACTGTAAGCCCAGAAAGCCGATCAGGGAAGAGCACAGGTGCCTGACCTCCTGGGGTGCTGCATGAGTCCCAAAGATAGAGGGCTTGGGAAGTGAGTGTGACACCTGCCTCATAGCCTTTTTCACTTAGTAAATTTTTATTTATGTATATTTGGGGTCAAAGACTAGCTCATGGGAGTCATCAGTTCTGTCCTTCCGTCCTGTGTGTCCTGGGATGGAACTCAGGGCTTGGCGGCAAATACCTTTCCCTGCTGAGCCTCTGGCTGGCCCTGGCTCTCAGTCCGTCTCCTGTCTTCCCTGGCATCTCCCAGGTCTTCTGTTGTTGCTTTTACAGATGTTTTCTGTGTGATCTTAAAATTCAGTTGTGATTTTCTTATCATTTTTCCTTCTTTCTCCATTTTGTTTTTCCTGTTTCCTGTGTCCCGTCCATCCATCCTTCCTTGCGTCCATCCATCCTCCGACTACATCCTCGCGTCTCCATCCCTGACCTGTTCCCCTATTTCCCTGGCCCCCACCGGTAGCCGCATTCCCCATCCTTGTCCCTCCTGGGGGGTCACCTACCCTCCACATTGTCTGATGGACCCCCGTCCCCCCGTTCTGGCCGCGACCCCTTGGCCATACTGAGCGAGATCAGTAAGTCGGTCAAACCGCGGCTAGCATCCTTCCGCAGCCTCCGAGGCAGCCGTGGGGTAAGTTGAGGCCGGATGGTGGGACCCTGGGCTCTTTCCTGCTGCCTGCTGGGTCCTCCAGATTCCAGCTTTGCTGTATGCATGGCCTCGCTCCCCAAAAGCCCTGCCAGGGGAGGAAGGTGGACCTGGTGTCTCAGGAGCGAGAGAGGTGCTTGGGAAGTTGAGGGTCCCAAATCCCAAACTTAGCCCTTGTTTCATCTTGCAGACCGTGGCCACCGAAGATTTTAGTCACTTGCCCCCAGAGCAGCAGAGAAAGCGACTCCAGCAACAGTTAGAAGAAAGGAACCGCGAGCTGCAAAAGGAGGAGGATCAGAGGTGAGCATGCACCGTGGAGGAGGCAGGAGATGAACGCAGAACTAGGCAGGACTACTCTTGGGCTGGGCGTGTGCTCCACGATAGAGCACTTGCCTGGGTGCCTGAGGTCCTTCCTGGGTCCGGTCTGCTGCTACAATGTTTCAGTGCGCAGTGATTTCCCAAAACACTCTGGGCTCTGAAGGTCTCTGCTTGTGGAGGTTATCCGCTTTGTTTCTGTCTTGTGGGTGTGTGTACTGGTGTTAAGAGCTGTGCTGGGTCAGAGGAAGGAGGTCAGTGTCCTCTTCACTCTATCTGTGAGACAGGGTCTCTCGTTGGCTGGGCTAGAAGCCAACAATCCCTGGCTGTCCTGTCTCTGGCCACCGAGGTTGAGGTGGTATGAGGAGGTTGAGCTTGCTGTGTGGGTGGAGAGATCTGAACTCAGATCCTCAAGGCTGCTCAGTAAGTTCTCCTAACCACCGAGCAGTCTCTCCAGCCCCCAACCTTATCCTTTTTGTTGGTCTGGTTTTGGTTTGTTTTTTTCTTTTTTTTTTTTTTTTGAGACAAAGTCTCACTATGTGGCGCTGGCTGGCCTGGAACTCTCTATGAAGACCAGGCTGGTCTTGAAATCACAGAGATCTCAAGTGATGGTATTAAAGATGTGCATCATTACACTGGCTTCGTGTAACTTGTTTTGAGACAGAGTCTCATGAGGACTTGGGCTCGATGAGTGGCCTAGGCTGGCCAGACAGTGAGACTGGGTGTCTCCTGTCTGTGCCTCCCAATGCTGGGATTACAGGCATAAAATGAGATGAGGCCTTGATATGCTGGGCTTTGTCCATGGGAGCTGGGATCAAGGTCATTGTGCCTACCCAGTCACCACTACTGACTAAACCAACTCCCTGGCCACATCTGATGGTTTTAGAGGAGATTTCCTGTCCCACAGCTGGGTATGATGACATCTGTCTATAATCTCAGCATTGAGGAGGCTGTGGCAGGAGGATCATAAATTCAAAGCCACTCTGGGCTTCTTGAGACTCTGTGTCAAAATAATGGTGGCGAATTGAAATGTAAAAGCGGGAAAGAATCTGTTGCTTTCCATTTTCTGTAAGTCTGGATGTGTTTATGTAGTCTCTCTCCCCACATCACTGAGCGAAAGGCAAGAAAAATCACTAGTTCATTTTACTCTGCTTCTACTCAAAAATACTCTCAATGGGCCGACTCAATAGCTAACAGCACTTGCTGTCCAAGCTTGAAGACTTTTCTTCAGTCCCAGATGGTAGAGGCAGAGAGCTTATTCCCAGTGGGAGGCATGTAAGTAAATAGGGGCTGGAGAGATGGCTCAGAGGTTAACAGCACTGATTGTTCCTCCAGGGGACCTGAGTTCGATTCCCAGGAACCACATGGTGGCTCACAACCATCTATAATGACATCTGGTACCCTCTTCTGTATATTGTATACATAATAAAGAAATCTTTTTTTAAAAAAAGTAGATAAAGTGAAAAATAGCTACAGTGCCAGCTTAGGTTAATGTATGTTTTGCTATAACAAACTGTTTATTATAGTTTATGAGACAGGATTGGTTTTTGTCTTCTAGGCACTACCCCCAGCCCCACTGGGGGATCCTAGCCAGGGACTCCACCCATAACCACACCTCCATCCCATCATTGGGGGGAGTCTAGGCGGGATTCCACCCCTGACCACACCCCTAGCCCCTCACTGGGGATCCTAGGTGTGGCTCCACCCCCTGGTTGTGCCCCAATACCCTCCCTGGGGGGCTCTACACAGACCTTTACCCCTGACCACATCCCCAGACCCTCACTGGGGGATTCTAGGCAGGGACTCAATCTTTTACTACCCCACAGCCCCTTATTGGGGGATTCTAGGCAGGGGCTCCATCCTGACCACATCCCCAGCCCTCTTTTTTTTACTTCTTTTGAGAGCAGGTCTGGGTAAGTTGCCCAGGCTGCTCTGGGACTTTCAGTTCTGCCTGTCTCCCAAGTTGCTGGAATTATAAAACCGGCACTTAGGCTCAGTTTCAAAGATTTTAGTAGACTGGAAAACAAAACGAAAGCCTAGTCCATGGAGTCATGCCTCATTAATACCAAGACAGCTCACCCTCAGGAACTCTGTCAATCTTGAGTCATCATGATAGGAGGAAAGAAAGCTGAGTTATCTAATACTGAAACACAAAATATTAACGTGAAAAAAATACAATCTGCCAGACAAGAAAATCTTTAGTCATTCTTTCCAGGCAACAAAATCCTCTCCCAGCCCCGTTTCATAATCAGGGTGATGCTGGCCACTTGTTAGCAGGTGGCCGGCCAGATTCTGCTTGGCTGTTCACATGTGGCCTTCTCTACGACTGGAAATCATGGGACATAAGCCATGCTCTGAGCCGTATGCAGCCTGCACGGGTCTAGTGGCATGAAGCATCTGTCTGCCCAGAGTCAAAAAGGCTGGCTTTTCAGTTTATTTATTTTCTGTACTGTTTTTATTCATTCATCTATTTTGTGAATGTGCTTACTTACACACGTCACGGTTTCTATGTAGAACTTAGAAGGCTATGTAGTTTCTATGTAGTTGGGTCTCTCCCTCCACCACGAAGGTCCTGGAAATGGAACCCAGCTTGTTAACGGCTTGGTGACAAGGACCTTTATCTGCCGAGCCCTCTTGCTGGCTGGCCCTTATTTGTATGTTTTATTTTGAGACTGGGTTCTGCTAAGTTTTCCAGGTTGGCCTGGATCTTTACTCTGCTACTTACTACGCCTGGTTTATTTATTTCACGTGTGTGGTCGTGTGTGTGCTTGCTTGTGTCTACCACGGGACAGCCTTGAATGTTGTTCCTCAAGTGTGGTTTGGGTAGTTTTCTGTGTGTGAGTGTGCAGCCCTGCACGCGCAGGCCAGACGGTCTCACATAGTGGCTGCTCCTATCTCCTATTCCCTAGAGATAAGGTGTCTTGCTGGACTAATAGTCACCTCTTTTCTATCTCTGTTCTTCACAGAGCTCAAGTTACAGGCACCTATGGGAGCCACACCCAGATTTTTGTGTGGGTGCTGGAAATTCAAACTCATGTCCTTAGGCTTCTGTTTTTACCCATTCACCTGTCTGTCTTGTTTCTCGAGACAGGGTCTTTAAGGAACCCGCAGCAGCTCTGAGTCTGCTAGACTGGCTCACCAGCAAGCCCAGGGATTACAGGCATTTGCTGCCAGGCTTTGCTTTTTACCTAGGCCCTGGGGCTGAACTCATGTCCTCACACTTAGGCAGCAAGCACATTACCCACTGAGTAATCTCTGCACTTCAGTTTTGGTTTTTTTGAGACAGGTTTCACTAATTTTCCCAGGTCAGCCAAGGCTAGCCTTGAAGCTGTTATCCTCTGCCGTCTTCTGGCCTCAGCAGGTGCCGTTATGCACAGGCACATCTGAGTCTATCATCAGCGTCTTGCCTCTTGTTGAGGCTGTTTGTGGCTTGCAAGTCATAGGAGTGTGTGTTTTCCTTCTTGTCCGTCCGTTGTTTGTGTGTCTGGTCTTAGGGAGGCCCTGAAGAAGATGAAAGATGTATATGAGAAAACACCGCAGATGGGAGACCCTGCCAGCTTAGAGCCCCGCATTGCAGAAACCCTGGGCAACATCGAGAGACTGAAGCTAGAAGTTCAGAAGTATGAGGTCAGAGGGATGCCCTGGGGAGGGGTGGGGGCAGGCTAAACTTCATGAGTCACCGCAGGGTGGGGGACCGGGGATAAAGCCTCACCACCTCTGGGTGATGTCAGAAATCGCCCCTAGTCCAAGAGTGGGCTGCCCTTAATACCTTGCCCTGGGACTCATGCTGTGATTCCCAACCAATCCCAGGCTTGGTTGGCAGAAGCTGAAAGCCGTGTCCTCAGTAACCGGGGAGACAGTCTGAGCCGTCACTCCAGGCCTCCTGATCCCCCAGCTACTGCCCCACCTGATAGCAGCAGTAGCAGCAACAACAGTGGATCCCAGGATAATAAGGAGAGGTAAGTAAGGAAACCAAGAGCAGGTTTCTTATGAGGTTGAGCTTGGTATAACACTGGCCCATAATTCCCTAGTGAGGGGCTGGGGGCGTGGTCAGGGTGGAGCCCCGCCTATAATCCCCAGGGAGGGGCTGGGGGCGTGGTCAGGGTGGAGCCCTCTTGGAATCTCCCAGTGAGGGGTTGGGGCGTGGCTCGGAGTCCCTGGAGGGTTAGACTTTCATGTTTCTTCCATATCCAAGCAGCTCAGAAGAGCCCCCTTCAGAAGAAGGTCAGGATACTCCCATCTATACTGAGTTCGATGAGGACTTTGAAGAGCCTGCATCCCCTATCGGCCATTGTGTAGCCATCTACCACTTTGAAGGTGGGCCTAGTGCATGGGTTACCTGTTCATGTTTTGACAAAGAGAACTTAATGTGAAGGCTGTGGCTCAGTGGTAGGGTGCCTGACTAGTGTTCAGGGTGCCGGGGTTCAGTCCCCAGTACTGGCCAAAGGAGGGGCCTGGGGAGTCAACCTAAGGAAGAATTATTTTATCTTTTATTTTAAGACATTCTAATTTTTTGTATGTAAGATAGGTCAGAGGACAATTTCCAGGAGTGGGCTCCTACCGTGTGTGTCCTAGGGACCAAACTCCAGCTGTCAGACATGGTGGCTAGCACCTTTATGCACTGAGCTGCCTCACAGGTTCTTAGTTTCTCTGTTTTATTCAGTCCGGGACCCAAGCCTGTGGGATGGGACTTTTCATTTAAATTTGCCCAATCTCGATCCCTCAGAGACATTCCAGAGGTTTGTCTCCAGGGTCGAAGAGATCCTTGATGCTGAAGTTGACAGTGTTAACCCTCACACCAGGGCATGTGGCAGTTGCTTGAAGCTGTGACTTCCAATCAAATCCAACCAATCTGACCTGTCCCCACCCCTACTACCCAACAGGATCCAGTGAGGGAACCATCTCTATGTCAGAGGGGGAAGACCTCAGTCTGATGGAGGAAGACAAAGGTGATGGATGGACTCGGGTCAGGCGGAAACAGGGAGGTGAGGGCTATGTGCCCACCTCTTACCTCCGAGTCACACTCAACTGATCCCCACCGGACCGAGGGGTGAGCGGCAGGGCTGTGAGCTGCTGCTTCTGGGCCAAGGGGGCCCCAGGACCTTGCACTTTATTCCTACCCTCGTGGCTTTTGGCTGAGACCTGTGTAACCTGCTGGCCCCTTTCACTCCACCTATCACCCTACAGGGACCCATTTGTGCCTTCCCGTGTGGTTGTACATATTCGTCACTTAAGACCTTTCTTCCTGCCGCTCGGCTTGGGCCAAGTTTTGTTTTATATTAAAAAGTATATGTAATTATATAAATTTCTTGGACTCTGTGCCTCCGATATTGGGAATGGATCCTCAGAGGGTACCCCTGTGGAGAAATAGCTTGGCAGTGGGTGCTTTCACAGAAGACCCCGAGTTAGTTTTGAATACCCTCCCTCATCTCACAACCATCCAAGCCTGTGCCCTCTTTGGCCAACCCTGGCAACTGCACTTGTACCTTCAGGTACCCTTTCCAAGTTAAAAACATAAAAGCCACCTTTCCTGTGAGCCGCACAGGGCGAACGTGGTGTGAACCTAGGTATACCCTGGCAAGCCCTCTCTATGTGTGTGACTGATGCTTGTGACCCACCTACTGTTTGTACCGGGCATCTCACTCCTTCATCAGGATTTCATTCCGGCCATATTTCCCTACACAGAGGGGTCAAGTGGTTTACTGCATTTAAGAGGTAGAGTCAGGGGGGCTGGAGAGATGGCTCAGTGGTTAAGAGCACCGTCTGCTCTTCCAGAGGACCCGGGTTCGATTCCCAGCACCCACATGGCAGCTAACAACTGTCTGTAGTTCCAGTTCCAGGCAAACACCAAGGCAAATAAATAAATAAATAAAGTTTAAAAAAAAAAAAAAAAAGATGGATGAGTAAGGGGTGCATATGGGAGTGTGAGGGTTGGGCTCTGGGCAACTGAGTACGTGTTTTGGTAAAAAGGAGGCAGCTTTTTTTTTTTTAAAGATATATTAATTTATTATGTATACAGTGTACAGAAGAGGGTACCAGATGTCATCATAGATGGTTGTAAGCTACCATGTGGTTGCTGGGAATTGAACTCAGGACCTTTGGAAGAAACAGTCAGTGCTCTTAACCTCCAAGCCATCTCTCCAGCCCCAAGGAGGCAGCTTTTACACCTCATTCTCTTGGAGTCCATTTTAAGAGGGAGATTTTTGTAAACTTTGACCCTGGGAGAGGGCATTTAAAATTTTTTTTCCCATAATTTTTATATAGTCCAAGCCAGCCTCAAACTTACATAGTGGAGGCTGGCCTTGAACTCCTGATTCTTCTATCTTCATTTCTCAAATGCTGGAGTTCTAAGTATGGGCCACTGGACCAACTTCATTTCATAGCTTCTTGAATAGCTGGGAGCAGCTTCCTTGGGGTCTCAAGTATAAAATGGGGGCCAGGCTCAGCCTTAAGGCTCTAGTTGTTGGGACAGGATGTTGAGGACCTGATGGAGCTTCTCCAGGCGGTGGGCTCTGTTGGCCTGAGTCCCCTTGTTTCCCCAGAGCAGGCAGCGCAGGGAGCTGGTGGTCAGAGTCTTGCATAGTTCTGGGTTGGGTCTGAATCCTGTAGGCAGAGTCAGGTATGCTGGGGGTGTGGTTTAGGCCTCTTCTGTAACTTGTCTTAATGCTAGGAACTTTGATCCATAGGAGCCAATGGGGAGTGCCCGGGCAGAGGTTATCGAAGAAGGGGCCCCTTGATCTCTGCAGGGGTGAGGGCAGGGTGCAGAACAACACAAGAGGCATGAGGGCAGCCAGTCTAGGTGTGCCACTCAGGGAGCCTTGCCTCAGAGGCTATGCCTGGAGGTGGGCCTGAATCCAGCTCAGCAAACCTTGGGGTGAGGCTACCCCTTTGGAGGGTGGGAACACCTAAGGTCTTAGAAATTACCTAGAATAAGGATCTTAGAGGTTGGGTTAGGCCAGGCAGGAGGGAGTGAAGGAGTCATGTTGGAGAGGACCCCAATGAGACCAGATTGTCCCAGGCCAGAGGTTGGAGTGGTATATGGGTGTACTCCAATGGGGCTGAGCGGTCTCTCTTGTCTTGGAGAGCAATAATTGCCGTTCATGATTAGGCTAGACCCTTTTCTGGGGTTGTGGCAACGCAGTTGGGTGAGGCTTTGAAAAGCTTGGACTAGGCAGCCTCCAAAGGGCCCTTGCTCACCTTGCAGACGCTGAGCTGCCGCCCTGCGGAACCGGGGTGCATTGTAGGCCAGCTGGCGTGCCCCAAACAGGGTGCGCAGCAGCTGGTCACAGGACTCGTCCAGTGGCCCAGAGATCTCCTCACCCTCCATCAGGCGCACTACCGGTGCCACGTGTGGCAGTGCCACCTCTCCTGGGTTGCAGGGTCCTGTGGGAACGGTATGATCTGAGCTGAGGACGGTGGGATGGGCCACAGACCAGTCTAGATGGTAAGAGTGTAATCAAAGGCGGGGAAAGGTGCTTAGAGCTGAGGAAGAATGTGGGGACCTAGAGCAGGGGAGAGATCTAGGGTGGAGTAGACAGCTGGCTGGCTGCGGCAGGGGAAGGCAGCCGAGGGCAGGAAGCTCAAAATGCGGAGAGGGGAAATTTGGGTCCAGGACGAGAGCTTGGAGCAGAGTAGGAGCCTGAGGCAGGTGAGGCACAGCCCGGTCCTCTCTCACCTGAACTTTCATCCAGAGCCCGCATCAGAGGCTTTAATTCTTGTTCAAAGGCAAGTGCAGAGTCTGTGTGGTTCCTTCGTAGATGACGCCAAGTGCTCTCTAGCCTGGATACCTGGACCCAGAGACAGGAGCCCCAACTAGTCCCGTTTTTTCCTGTCACCTACACCCAGGCTTCCTCCCCATCCCTGTTCCCAACACACCTGGGGCATGAGCAGGGCACCCATGACCCCAGCCAATCCCAGCAGGTCCCCTGTCGCTCCTGGCCTCAGCGCCAATGCCAGCTCCACCAAGCCTTTCAGAGTGGCTGTTCGCTCCTCCAGGGACCCTGAGCAACTCAGCACAACCAGGGCCCCTGCCAGCGCCAGGGTCTCAATCCTGCAGAGGTAGAATGCAAGGGTCTGGTGACAGCAGGAGAGTGTGTGAAGGGAGAGGGGGCAGGAAGTGGGTTGCCAGCCCCGTCCACCATAGGGAACATTCATGGAAACTGGGTTAGGAAGTCACCATCCACACCTCACCTCTCCAGCACCTCCAACCTCAGGCAATGACCTTGAGGAAGCGTGAGTAGTTCTAGACCAGAGTCAACGCCCATGACACTCCTCTGACTCTTGGTCACCTCCAGCAGGCCTATAGCCTTGACAAGAGAACACAAAAGCCAGGTGAACAGACTAAGGGTGTAGATGTAGGGGGATTGTATTCTGTTCCTCTGTAAATAATTTTCCTGCCTACTGATTTAGTAAAAACACTGATTGGCTAAAGCCAGACAGGAAGTGTGGGCAAGACTACCAGGCTAAGAAAACCCTGGGAACATCTCAGAGCAGAGCAGAGACACCACAGGGATGTGACAAAGACATGACAAGGAGACGGCAGCAGACGCAGAGGGAAGAAGCTGAAAAGGTATCGAGCTGCATAGCTGATCAAGATAAGAAAGATGGGTTAGTTTAAGGGTAAAGAGTTAGCAAGTTATATGCCTGGGCCCTAGGCTGATCAGTGTAACATTAATGTAAGCGTCTGTGTGGGTCTGCGGATCAGCAGGTCAGAACCTCAGAATAGGCCTGAAAGTCTGGGCCAGAAACCTTATACAACATGCAGATGATCCCTCGGAGCCTGCCATCTGCTCTGTGGTGAACTCATTTCCTCCTAATGGAAGGACTCCCTCCTGGACTGAGCAGGGAACTGACAAACCCAGGGAAGTAGAAGAAACTTGGAAGTCTCAGGCAGTCTCTGAAGCTTACAAGCCTCACAAGCTTCATAAGAAATAACAGTTTCCAGAGCTGCCTTCAGAGGGTGCTAGGAATGTGGCATTTATGAGTAGGTACCCATGCTAGCAGTGGGCTTTTTAGGTCAGTCATCACCTTTGCATCACCAGTGAACCTGTGAATGACCTGTCACCTGCCCTCCAGGAAGTAACCCCATAAACTCTCCAGTGCACTCACTAGACTAAGGTGAATCCTATCACTTCCTTCTTCTGCTGGGGGTGCCTGATCTATGGTAAGCAGACATTTGTTCATGGCTGCCCTTGCTGGTGGAGGATCCTAGCAGGTGACCCACCTGGCAATCTACTAACAGCAGGTGCAGGGCGGTACTCCTAGAATCGTGTGTCACAAACAGTCTTCGGAGAGTACACAGAACTGTAGGATCCAGAGGCCCGTTTTGGGAAACCAGCAGGCAGGAGGGGTGGCCAGGGATGCAAAATGAGACCTCAGTTTGCGGTCTTACAAAGCATTTGTCCTCTTCTTCCTGGGCTTCCCACCATGAGGCCTCTGGCTCTGGACAGCTTGGTCTGGGAGTTGTTGTCTGAGTACTGGGCACCAGGGGGAGGAGTTCACAGTATGTTGGGGGGTGTCCAGAGGTCAAGGAGGGTATCCGGAAAGGCTTGGAGGGAGACTTTCTATGGAGCTGGCCATCAGAGGCTCTGAGACTGTCCGTCATAGCTCCCAGGTGAGGCAGGGCCTTCAGCAATGTGGGTTCACTGCCTGTCCGGTGCAGGGCAGATCCAAAAGTAGGGGATGTTCCTGAAACAAAGACAGATGCTGGCATCCTTAGAGAAGATAGCCAGCAAAGTGGAGGGGTGTGTGTGAGAGAGACTCAAGTCTCAGGCTCTCCTGATTCAGCTCTTGGTTCAGCCAAGTAACTGAGGACCCCTGCCCAAACTCTTCACTCAACCTCTGCCATGTTGAAAACAAACTTTCAACACTGGAGGGATGTTCTAAACGCACACAAACACACACACATGCACACAAACACACACACACACACACACACACACACACACGCATATGGATGTCAGTGGATGGCCCAGATGTCATTAACTTAATTTTATTTGATGAAGGTTTGTATCACTGGCCTGTGACTCCTGACTACGTCAGGCTGGTGTCCCAGTGAGCTCCAGGGATCTTCCTGTCTCTACCTCCCCAGTACTAAATAAAAACATGCATCACTATGTTTGACTTTTTAAAATATGGGCTCTAGGGATTCAAACTCAGGTCCCCATGCTTGTGTGGTCAGTACTTCACCCACTGAGCCATCTCCCCTGGTCTCCCACCTTTTCCTGAGAGAGGGTCTCGGTGGTTAGTGTAGGTTGCCTTGAATTGGAGATCCTCCTGTTTTGACCTCTCAAGGAGATGGGCGTGCGAGACACACACACACACACACACACACACTTATGACCCTCTGTCAGTATCAAGAGGATCTCAACTGACCAGAACAAGAAACCAATGTCCCAAGAGGTGGATCAAGAGTTGAGCTCACTCAGGGGAGAATAATAAAACCAATCTCAGTGGCCCTGAGGACCCCTCACCTGCTCTGGAGACATCTTTGCCCCTTCCTGATTTGTCCAAATCTACAGGTTGGCTGGAACTCCATTTCCTAGGCCTAGGAGACAGAGGTTCAAAGGGTTATGGGTCTAGAATGAGCGGAGAAAATGCCAATAGTTTCGTCAACCCACCAGCCACTTCAATGAAGACATTTCTTAGTTCTTAATCTGCAACTAGACTGGTAGAGGTAGAGAGCAAGAGCATCAGCAGTTCAGGATCATACTCCAGTTCGCGGTGAGTTTGAGCCCAGCCTGGGCTACATGAGAACCTGTCTGAAATAATAAGGCAGAAGAAGCCTCAATGCCGAGTACCTGAGAGGCCTGGAGGCAGCCTGGCTCTCTGTGAGCACATTCTCACTGAAGCTGCGTGTCAGCGGCCTCTGACGACTCACAGGCTTGCAGGCCACAGCTCCTGTGGCCTGGGACAGTGGTCGTCTGGAGGTCATGTAACTGTGGACCAGGGCAGACATGCTGGCAAACCTCTCATCTTCTAGCTGAAAGAGGGCCTGGGGGCGACCAGGCTTGGGCCGCAGTGACACTCGGAACACCATAAAATGTAGGGTCTTGCCTCCCCAGCGGCAGGAGATCACAGGGTGGCCCCCTTGGGACTCTGAGGCACGAACGAGGAAGTCGCCATCTTGTAGCAGAAGGGCTTCAGCTTCCTGAGGATGCAGAATAGGTGGCATGTTTCCAGAATTCTCCCCTCCCACAGCTGACAAAAGCTACCATAAAGTAGGGACTCCACCCTGACCACGCCCCCAGCCCCTCCCTGGGGGATTCTAGGCGGGGCTCCACCCTGACCACGCCCCCAGCCCCTCCCTGGGGGATTCTAGGCGGGGCTCCACCCTGACCACGCCCCCAGCCCCTCACAGGGGATTCTAGGCGGAGCTCCACACTGACCACGCCCCCAGCCCCTCACTGGGGATTCTGGGCGGGACTCCACACTGACCACGCCCCCAGCCCCTCACAGGGGATTCTAGGCGGGGCTCCACCCTGACCACGCCCCCAGCTCCTCACTGAGGATTCTAGGCGGGGCTCCACACTGACCACGCCCCCAGCCCTTCACTGGGATTCTAGGCAGGGCTCCACCCTGACCACGCCCCCAGCTCCTCTCTGGGGATTCTAGGCGGGGCTCCATCCTGACCACGCCCCCAGCCCCTCTCTGGGGATTCTAGGCAGGGCTCCACCCTGACCACGCCTCCAGACCCTCACTAGGAGATTCTAGGTGGGGCTCCACCCTGACCACGCCCCCAGACCCTCAGTGAGGGATTGTGGGCGGGGCTCCACCCTGACCATGCCCCCAGCCCCTCCCTGGGGGATTCTAGGCGGGGCTCCACCCTGACCACGCCCCCAGCCCCTCACATGGAGATCCTAGGCGAGGCTCCACCCTGACCACGCCCCCAGACCCTCTCTGGGGATTGTAGGCGGGGCTCCACCCTGACCACGCCCCCAGCCCCTCACTGGGGGATTCTAGGTGGGGCTCCACTCTAACCACGCCCCTGACCCCCTCACTGGGAGGGTCTAGGCGGGGCTCCACCCTGACCACGCCCCCAGACCCTCCCTGGAGATTCTAGGCGGGGCTCCACCCTGACCACGCCCCCAGACCCTCCCTGGAGATTCTAGGCGGGGCTCCACCCTGACCACGCCCCCAGACCCTCCCTGGGGAATTCAGGGCTAGTATTCTACTTCTGGGTCAGAACCCCAGAATTACTGATTTATTTTTTAGATAAACTTGAACTGCAGAGTTTCTGGAGTATTGAATTTGTAGGTGTTATTCATGTTACCTGGATCTAAGAACTATTTTATTTCTTATTTTGACAAGTTCTCTGTATGTTGCCCTCGCTGGTCTGGAACTCATTGTGTAACCCAGGCTGGCCTTTAAACCACAGAGCTATGCCTGCCTCTGTCTCCCTAGTGCTGGATTTATAGGCATGCACTACCACAACAATTTTGAGAGGAATTTTTGATCCCTACTTCACAGATTGGGAAACTGAGTCTCAAAGAATTCAAATACATTGTCCAGAGCCCCATAGAATGTAAATTGTAGGACTAGGATCTGGACCCAGTATGTTTGATTTTCTGCTTGCCATGATTTTATTGAATGTTTCAGGTCCCAAGGCTCTGGAGTATGGCACTAAGGAGATGGCAGCAAGGTGGCCCAAGTTCAAGGGGCAGTGCCTGGGGAGAGATGAGATCAGAGTGGGAGACAGACAGGAGGACAAGAGGGTACATGGGTGTGTTCAGTCTCCATTACCATCATCAACAGTAACCTAGGAAACGGGGGTGATTTCAATTCCTCTGACAGCTCCCTCTTAGCCAAGCTTCAAAAGCATCTCTGGTCCTCCAGCCCACTTGCTCTGAGTTGCTCATCCAAGACCCAGGATTTTCCACATTAGTGTGAGAGAATCTTCTCACTAGCCTGCAGGGTCCATACCTGTCGAGACAGCTGACCATGGTACCAGGGCTGGCAGGCAAGGTTGTCTTTATCCTGTGGCACCTGTATGGAGTTCTTGGTGGATGGCATCAGGGCTGAGCTCTGCACATTCACAATGCCTCAGTCTTTCACATCTGCAAAATGGGAGCAATGAGTCCTGCATACTGAGGGGCTGGGTCTTATTCTTTCATCTTACTTTTAAAAGTGGCAGTCTCATTCATTCATTCATTCATTCACTCATTCATTCATTGTAGCTTTGCTCTAGGCAGCTTTAACTGTCAACTTTACATGGCGTAGAGTCACCTTGGAAGGGAGTATTGTCAGACTGACATATGGGCATGCTTGTGGAGGATTGTCTTCATGGCTGATGCAGCCTTCGGAAGGTGGCCAGGCTGTGTGAGGAAGTTAGCTAACGGTCTGTGTGTGCCAGCAAGCACTGTTCCACCGTCTTTTTGCCACATATTTCTGCTTGTGTTCTGCCCTGACTTCCTTCAGTGACAGACTGGGATCTGGAAGCTGCAGTAAAGTCCTGGCTGCTTTTGGTCTGTGTTTTATCCCAGCAACAGAGAAGCAGGAGTGAAGGTCAAACCAGCCCATGTCCAACACACAGAACGGTGGGGTTCGTCACCACATTTTCATACCTGTTTATAGTACATTTTACCCATACTCACCCATCACCAACTCTATTGTTTAAATATGTATATGTGGTGTGTGCATTAGGTGTTTGCACCCTTAGGTGTGTGTTGAGACCAGAGGGTGATGGGTATTGTTGCTCTCCCTTATTTTTCTAGGCGGGTCCTCAATGAAGCAGAAGATTGCCATCTTGCCTAGTCTCCCTGGCCCTGGCCCAGCCTGTCTCTGCTCACCCAATGCTGGGCTTACTGCAATGTGTGGCCAGGGTCAGCATTTTACCTGGGGGCAGGGGATACTTGTGCAAGCACTCTTTTCCACCAGGACACTCTCCTTTCTGCACACACCCACATTTCCATCCCTATGTGGCATACATTTTGTTACACAGACACACAGACACATAAACACAGAGACACCCCCACCCCCACGTGGCACACATTCAGTCACACAGACACAGGTATACAGAGTCTCTCTTTCACTCCCCATATATATATAGCCCAGGTCCACCTGCATAGGGGTGTGGCATCACCCACTGTGGCTGGACACTCACACATACTTAAAGGAAAAACAATGTATCTAGAAATAACATAAATAAATACACAAAACTGTCTGTAAGGAACTCTCTTACTTTAGTTACCATTATTTAAGTGGGTACATCGGCATATGTCTATAAACTCAGCACTTTGGAGGCTAAGCTAGGAGAGTTATGAGTCAAGGCTAGCCTGGGCTACAGAGTAAAACCTAATCTGAAAAAAAAAACCAAACCAAACCAAACAATAACGTTAGAATCAGCTCACACTGATAACTGAACATCTGAGGGCTCCTTGCCAAGGTTCAATATGTCACTTATATATTACTCTCCAATGCAACACAGTGTTTGTTTTGATGGTCACATGCAGCCTGCGCTGGCCTGGGACTCATTATATGTAGGTCAGGATGATTTTGAACTGCTCATCCTGTTGTTTCTACCTCCCCAGTGCATGGATGCTAGGCCTGAACCCCAGGCTGGGTTTATGTGGTGGAGTGCTGTGGCTGGAACCGAGGGCTTCAGATATGCTAGGTGAGCGCTCTATACTCTCCACAACCTCATCCTCCCGGGCAGGTTCATGACGGTTTAAAAGTCAAACTTGGAGATTGATCTGCGAATGGCGAGTTTACATTTTGAGTTTCTCTTTGTATTTGGACACTCGTCTATTTTGTTAGTATATTATGGTTCGATTTTAGATTTCAGACGTTATTCCACAGGCCCCAGCTTGTGTCTCAAATATGTCAGAAAACTTACCTTGGGCAAGAGAGAGAGCTGGCTATCTTTCGATTATCTTTGTATCTATGTGTATGTCTGTCCACCCATGTCCAGAATCGTGGAGTCTAGAACTGACTCTGGCTGAGGCTGCAGCCCAGAGGTACCTTGCAGGATTCCTGCTGCCTGAGTCACACCTTCCAGGAAAGGAAGCAGGGCGGACTCCGCTGCTCGGCCAGCTGAGACCTGGGCCCCCGGGGCAGGGAGGGAGCTGCCTCGGGCAGGCACTGCTCACCTGAAGCCTGGTGTTCTCCTGATCACGCACATTTCCTGTTTGTCACCTGGGCAGACTCTGCAGCTATGGTCGTGAATTTCGCAACTTGTAAATTCCTGTTTCTCTAGTAACCTTCGGCTGGAATGGGGGCGAGGCAGGACCAACCTCTGGCTCAAGTTTGGGGAGCTCAAGGAAGGCATAAGTCAGCCACAGGTCAATGAAGTCCTCCCCTGGGTCTTTTAGGGGATAATTTATTTGGGCAGGGGAAGAGACCAGAGAAGGGGCCAGGCAAACTTAAGTGAGGCCTGTGGGTCTCCTGTGTCTGTGTATAGCTGCACACACATTCAGGGGCCCAGTTCCCAGCAAGCATCTCACAGTTGCACGTGGAGTTGGTATTCCGGGAGTCTCACCTACGACCCTGAGCTGATATGGTGATATAAGACCTACTGTGTACCAGCCTGTCTTAGAGCCTGGGCCCCCAATGACCCCATCCCCAGCTACAACCAATACTCAACAAATGAAAGAAGAAAATTTTCTAAAGATCCCAGGTGCACGTAGTGAAACAGATTTTCATAAGAAAGGATAGAGGGGCAGGCTTCTTTTTTAATTTAAATTTTATTGTGTGCAGGAGTGCCCAAGTTCCAGAGCGGAAGTCAGAGGGTAAGTCAGTAGATACGATTCTCTCCTCCCGTATTCACATAGGTTCCAGGACAGAACTCAGGGTAGCAGGCGTAAGGGACAAGCACTTTTATCAGCTGACCCATCTCGGTCAGCCCTGTGCGTTGGTGTTCTTTAAGTATGAAAGGCCCTTTCCAGGAGGTGAGGACCAGGGAGCTGAGACCTAGATTTGGACTGAGACAGCAAAGCAGAGCTTTGGGGTACCTGGGTGGCGTGGTGGAGTGAGGGTGATGGGTTGGTTTTTGATGTTTTCACAGGACTAAGGTGCTGATGTGAGTGAGGAGAGACCAGAGAGAAAGGAAAGGAGGTCAGGAGGAGAGACCTCACAGTAACGGGCGCACCTCATTTTAAACCTGTGACCACGGGAGACTTTAAGAAGGGCATGGACCCAGCCACCTAGGGAGGGGCAGATCCTGATTTGTGATGGCGCACAAGAAAGTGGAAGCCGAGAGTGTTTCCGCAGAGAGCAGGAAACACGCTGGGAGCTGAGCGAGGGCCACCCAAGGCACACCCGGGTTCCCGGACACGCATGACTTGCAGTCACTCACTTGGAGACATTTTCCGGCTTCCGCAGACTCTCTTAGATGAATCCTCGGATTCTCACTGAAAACTGACGGCCCCACCCCGATCAGTAGGAACCCCTGGGTCTACCAAAGACGACCCCGAAACTCACCTGGGCTGGACTCTGGGGTATCCGACGGGAGTCAATCTAGAGGCTCAGTAGCTGTGGAGCACAAACTGCACGTCCCAGCCAAGCCCAGCCTCGCCAGCCCTCCACCTGGCTAGAGCCCCGCCTCGGCACCTGGCCCCGTCCTTCAGGCCCCGCCTCCAAAGGAACCTCCCAGGCGCAAACCCTGCCCCCTTGGAACCTGTATTTGCTGGAAGCCGCAACTCTGTGCGTGTGTGCGTTCCTGTGTGTGTGTGCGTGTGTGCGCGCGCGCGTGTGCGTTGTTATCTATAGACTCCTCGTTCTAGGCTAGTCCAAGTAGCCCGGTTCTTGAGACAGGCGCCCCGCCTCCTCACAGCCACGCCCCCACTTAGTAGCAAGGTTTGGGATTCTTCCTTCTTTCTCCGTCGCCCCTCTTTTTATAGCACTCAGCTATGTATCCGAGAATGATCTTGGATTCCGAATCCTCCTGCCCCCACCTCCCGAGTGCTGGGATGACAGCTGTGCACTGCTATAACTGGCTTAATGGGTGCCGGGGACTGAACTCCCGGCTTCGCGCAAGCTGGAGAGGGCTCTAACCACTGAGCCCCACCCCCAAGCTCTAGAATGACTTTTACCGCACGCCATGGCTCCCTAGGACCTGGCCAAATTGAGACTGTCTCTCCGAATCTCCAGGGATTCAGATCAGTTCAGGGCAACCCTGGGCTGCAGCATCAAACCTATTGCTTCCTCCAGGCCGGTCCTCTACCACGCCCCAGGTTTGGATGAGAGACTTGTGGGAAAAGACGACAACATCCATCCAAGATTGAGTTGTGCGGAACTTTGGGACCAGGATGAGGACTGAGGGTTCTGATGGTTTCTCTGGATGGGGGTGGAGTTCGATCCTGGACACGAGGTAGAGGAAGTTGGGGGTTGGGAATCTGTGGCAAGAGAGGCAATACTACATTTGTTAAAAGGCCACATTTATTCAACTCATTTATTCAACTCAATAACTCAGTATTAAGTCAGGCTGTGGTAGGGGTTCAGCGCTGGTCCAGCATGCGCGAACGTGCACACTTTTCATTATAGCACTCGGGAGGTGGAGGCAGGAGTATCAGTTCAGTCAGTCTCAGCTGCATAAGCAAAGTTCAAGTCCAGTCTGGGAAATGAGATTCTTTAAAGTATTCTATATAATAGCGGCAGCACTTATAGAACAAGACAATTCAGTTTGCTAATCCTGCCTGGGTGTTAATTTTCACTCACACCCCCTACCCCTAGGAATAAGATAGGTACTATTCATGTCACCCTCCCCCATTTTCCCAGTGGAGAAACTGAGGCACGAGGTGGGACAGCTAAAACATTCGTGCAAATGTACCTCATCTTGGAAGACCTAGCGATGGAATCTGAATTTAGAGCCTTAGTGGGTGCTCTCCAGCCTGCCTCGTTTTTCATAGCCTGACCACCTCCTCTAATCTCCGGACCCTGACTGTATGCAGAGAAAGTAAATTGTTACCCAGTTTACAGAAGAGGGAGAGGATGCGTAGGAAGTCACACATGCCAAAAATAGGAGATGGAAACTGTCCTCTTCTGTAGAGTTGCAAAAGGGAGTGTTTCCAGGCTGTGCCCACCCCTTCCCCATCTCCCCGCTATGTAAATCAGACCCAGGCTTGTCCAGGGAAGCGGTCTAGCGCCGCCTAGTGGCCATAAGGATCAAAAGGCGCAGTGGGAGGGCGGCTACTTGGAACATGGTGGGCTAAATTGGAGAGAGGTTTCCTTGCCAAGGTAGTTTTAGCTCCTAATAATAGGAGCTAAGTACTAAGAATGGTCAGGGAGGCAGTAAATATTTGTTAAACAAATGAATTAATGGATGTTAAGGAAGGACAATGGTGGCGTTGGCTGGGAGGGGCGATTTGCAGCAGGGAAGGTAGATTGTATGATAATTGTCATATTTATTGGATATCAGAGTTTAAAGAAAGGGAAAGGAGAGGAAAGGGTGGAGAAGGGCTGTGGTTTGAGATTTGCAAAGACCTCAGGGGGGAAAAAAAAGACATTTGGAGACTCAGGAGACCGCTCAGTCAACTGTGTGCTCTGTGAATGAGAGGAGGATCAGAGTTCAAATCCCCAGGACACACTTAAAGCAGCAGGAGGAGGTAGTCGAGGCTCTTTATTCTCAGTGCTCCTAGGATGAGATGGGAGGCGGAGACAATTCCGGAAGCTCCTGTAACCTCAGCACACGGGCCACAGTGTGTGCGCACCAATATTCACACACAAACATGCACAAACACATGGTATTGGCAGTACAGGATTAAACGAGAGAAGGGGAAATGGGTGGTGAGATGGCCCGCTCGGTGGTCACAGATGACTGCTGCCTGAAGATCTGAGTTCAGTCCCTGGGACTCCCGCGGTGCAAGGAGAGAACAGACAGACTCCTCCCCCATGTCTCTACACTTACACAACGCGACACACACACACACACATACGAAGTGAGCAAATAAATGTAATAAGATGAAAAAAAAAGGGCTGTAACAGCAGAGTATCTTTCCTACTGTGTATTTATATTAATAGTCTTTGACAGTTTCCTCCTACATGTTCGCACTCTATCTTGGGTGTATCCACCCTCAGCTCCCCCTTACTTCTCCCAAGCACCCCACTGAGTCCTGCACCCCTCTTACATTCCTCCCACTTATTTGTTCTTTTTAAACACATTTTGTCCATTACTGTTGCCTGTGGGAATGTTGGCTCGTCTTCCTGGCTTCAGTTCCCAAGCACAGCCCTCACGCCATGCCCAGGAGACAGCATTTGGCGGCTCTCTTTCCCATCCCTAGTTCTTACAAACTTTCTGTCCCTTCTCTCTTGAGCCTTGGGGTGGTGGCGATATAGATGTGCCCCACAGGAAGTGATATAGTCAATCCTTAACTTATGTAAGGTGGTGGGAACACTGCAAAGGGTTTGGGGGTCAGTGAGTACAGGAAGAGACAGAATGAGAGCACAGGGAGGTTGGGAGGGGGTAGAGTGAGCAGGGCCCTGTAGGCTGCGGAGAACACTTGGGTTTTGACCCGATGGAAGAAGGGAGCTGGAACCACGAAGAGCTAAGGGTAGAGAAGGGATAGCTTGAGACTTAATGCTCAAGGGTGCCCTTTAGGAGATGCAGTGGGGACAGAATGTGAGAGACCAGGGCCTTACACAGGGGACTCTGAGGAGCCAGAGGAGGTGACCGCTAATGTGCCAGTAGGCAGAATAAGTGGCTGCTTAGTCCTGCAGATGCTCAGGTCTGCTCCGTGTGGGTGGATAAAGGCAAGGTCACAACAGTGCGTGGAAGGCATGGGGGCAGAACTGCAGGTGCTCCCCTCCGCCCCACAGCTCCTCCCCACCCTCCACCCCCAGGGTGACAGTTACAGTCACAGAAGAGGAAGTGGTGTTGTAGCTGTTCCCACTGGGGCAGGCAGAGGCAGAGGTGGTGGAGGCGCGAGGGTGCACGGGGCCTCCCCGAGGGGGAGGCAGGCAGCCAGCATGGAACTCTGGCGACAGTGCACCCACTGGCTGATCCAGTGTCGGGTGCTGCCTCCCAGCCACCGTGTGACCTGGGAGGGGGCCCAGGTTTGTGAGTTGGCACAGGCACTGCGGGACGGTGTCCTCTTGTGTCAGCTGCTCAACAACCTGCTTCCCCAAGCCATCAACCTGCGCGAGGTTAACCTACGGCCCCAGATGTCCCAGGTGAGCTTGGCGGCTGATGCCAGGACAGGGCTGGGCTAGGGACCATTTCTCTAGGCCTGAGTCTGGCTATGGGGAGGTACCGAGCAGAACAGGGCTATGGGTGAGTCTATAGAGTCTGGCTGGCTTGCATCTGCTTGGCAAACTAGGGGGAAATCCCCCCAAACCCAGGCTAACTGTTGAGACCTATCTAGAAGATGCCTTGTGTATAATCAAGAGGGTGCATGAGGTTGGAGCCAGCAGACTCAGGCATTGAAGAGAAGTCTTCAGTTGCTTCTCCCCGACCTGTGGCCCCTCCTCTTCCGCCTCTCTGGTCCTCTTCTTCCTCCCCACATCTTCCTTCACCTCCATTTCCTGCCAGGGCTCTGGGCTGTGTGTCATGGAGAGTGGGGCGGGGCGCATTGTCATCCCTGTGGCTTCCTAGCTCTGCCCATCCTGTGAAGGGCAAGAAGGTCTGTGGTGTCTCTGAGTCTCGCATTTCTGCATGCTCCACCCATAAGGGGAGGCATGCTCAGATGGGCCCTGTTGAGCTTAGGAAATGTATTCAAATCCGTATTTGAATGTGGCTGGGGTGGTAGTGAAATATGGTTGGCGTCTTTATGCTCTCTCCTCTGCTTCCCCAGGGATGCTGGGGGTTCAAGTCAGAGGGCTGCACGTGGTCTTTCCATGGGGGCTGAGGGTCATGAGTGTATCCGGGAATACAGCCTTGCCCTGGGGTCTGAAGTTCACAGTCCTGCTGTGGGGACATCTACCATCTGGCCTCAGTCTTTGAGGTCAGCAAGGTAGTTCCTCCAAGTCCCAGAGGCTGTCCCTGGAATAGATGAACAGTGGCTGGTTGGGGCTTGGTCTCTTCTCTCATGTGAGGGGTCCCATGTAGTTGAAGAAGGAAGTCACTTTGAGGATGGCCTGGTGGGATCCAAAGGATATCCGCTGGGGTTGTCAGTGGATGTGAGGGACTGGGAGCACAACACCATGTCCCTCTGGCTGGCTACCGGCCACCAGAGATTTGCCTACATTTGCTTGAACTTCAGTATCTTCAAGGGCTTGAGGAAGTGTTGGGCCCCAGCCCTTGGGGACTCAGGGTGCCCTACGATGTGGCAATCGTAGCTGATGGGAAAACAGAGTTAAGGATGAACTTCCACTTCTGTGCATCGAAGCTAAGGCTGATTTTCTGAAGGGCAAGTATGCATGGTGTTAATCCCCAGAGGACCAGCTATGTTCCAACAATAGTCCTAATATGTACTAGGCAATGTTGGGAACTTGGCTCTGGCCCCCAAAGAACTCTTAAACTCAAGGAGACAGAAAGGCCTGTCTCAGGCCTGTGTGCTCTGGGGAATGTAGGCGGGACACCACCTGGGAGAATTAGGACTTACGCAAGAGAGGGATATTTATGCCGGGTCTTGAAGAGTCAGTAGGAGTTTTTCCATTGTTCTGGCTCCCTGTGACCTGTTGTATAAAGTCTCAGGCTGGGCTAGGGTTCACTCTAAACCTCCTTATCTAACTTCTCTGTGGTTTCCAGCCTTGGTTCTTTCTGCCTTCCTTGGAAATTCTTTACCAAGTATCTGGTAAAGATGTGTGTGAGAACCAATGGGCTACGCACGGAAGGGAGGAGTCCCAGGGAGGTTACCTATGTGTCTCTGGGACATCGTTAGCAGAAGGAAGCCAGCAACAGAGTGGCCTATGGGATATGGAAGGCGGAAGGCAGTAAGGAGAAGAAAAGGCGCAGCAGACAGAAACAGCACAGGTAAAGCTGTGTAGGTTGGAATGAGAAGACCACTTAGTTCCTGCATTTCTTCATCACGCTTCTTCATCCATCCAACAGGGAAGAAATACATACATACATACATATATACATACATACATATATATATTATCCGTATCTGTATCCATCTACCCACCCACCCATCCATCTACTATTTACCTACCCAACTCATTCATTCATCCACACACCCATTTATGCATCCATCTATTTTCCACCCACCCATTTACTAGCTAGACTTATGGATGAACTTCCAGCCCTGTGTGTCATAGCCAAGGCTGATCTATTCTTCCATCCACCAGTTCATTCATTCACCTGTTCTCCTATTTATTCACCCACCCACCCATCCATCAGACAGTTACTGTGCAGGACAAAGCTCGGGACTACGGGAGAGAGACACACGTGCTCCTGGGGAGGGAGATGTGACAATGAGTGAGCGAGGACCAGTGTACAGTTTTACGCAGTGGTTCACACTTTGAAGGAAGCTGTGCTTGGAAAGAGTGCTTGGTGGTACTTTTGACTAGAGAGTCTAGAAAACCTCCCAAGAGCAGAAGCCTGGGGGTAGTGAAGGATGAGCTCTGTGGATGTGGGGATGGTGATGCAGCAGGTGCTGTCTGTGCAAAGGCCCTGAGGGAGGAGCAGGCAGGTATCTATGTGTTCAGGGCAGTGGCTGTCCAAGCATTGCTGATAGAGGTCATATTAGAGCATTTTCAGACTGGCGACTTCCCATGAGGTCTAAGACCTACAGAAATGATTAGAAACATTACAAATGTAAACTTTCCTTTTCTGTTGGGTGTGTAGCCCTTCTGTGTGGAACTTTGAGGCTAAGGGCCTGAAGAGAAAGAGGTGTGTTTTGGGAAAGATCCCACAGAATGTGATGCTCATTATACTCCAGGAGAAGCAGGAGTTGGGGTAAAAGTCAGCGGTTTGGTTAAATGATACATTTGTGTGATTTAAATAGTGTAACGATGCATAGAAATGGAGCTCCCAACACGATCTCTCAGCTATGGTCACTATCAAGTCTTCCTGAGTGTATGTGTGCAAACAGCAATTAGGAATTCAGGCAGTTATGGCAGAAGTATGGGTGACCCCAAAGCAGCCATACTAGAAGGTCTATGCCCCTCGTGGATGACGGCGTTCCTATGGTTGTGTAGATGGAGCCCTTTTCCTGGCACTTTCCAGCTGTGCCCACCCTGATATCCCGAGGCCACATGCAGTCAAGGCACAGTTGCATATAGTGGCAGGGGCAGTGGCTGGATGTTCAGGTGAGAGTCCCATGGCCTGTCCTGGTCCTCCTCCTATGAGGGAACAGTCTGTAAGAAGCCACAGCTGAGGGCTGGAGAGATGGCTCAGAGCTTAAGAGCGCTGACTACTCTTCCCGAGGTCCTGAGTTCAGTTCCCAAGCAACCACATAGTGGCTCATAACCATTTATAATGACATCTGGTACCCTCTTCTGTATACTGTATACTTAATAAATAAATAAATAAAAGAAGCCACAGCTGAGCTCATGAGGAGTGTGGGGTTTGGTTCAGATGGGAGTCCTGACCACATTCTACCATGTACCAAGATGGCAGGTGCACGCCACACCTGGTTTATGTGGTGCTGGGGATACCTAGGGCCTCATGCATGCTAGACCTACCCACCAAGGCCCAGAAGCAGCATGAAGTCTTAACCTCAGATATGTGTGAGTGTGAGGGAGGCATAGTTCTCCTCTTAGGGGGCTTTTGGTGGCACCTGGAGAGAGACTGGGAGCTGTCGCTATCCACAATGTGGAGTATGACACCTTGAATGAGCTTTCATCTCTCAGATTTTAGTGCAGGCTCAGTGGAGGAACACAGTGTGGGGCTCTGAGGTTAGCAGTCTGTTACACCCCAAGTTCCAATTCCAGCTGCAGGATCTTGGGGAAAGTGTCTTTGTTACTTTCCTATTGCTGAGATAAAACACTGTCACCAAGGCTACTTATGGAAGAATTGATTTGGGCTTATAGTTCAGAGGGATAAGAGTCTATACTGTCAAGGAGGGGATCATGCTGCAGGAAAAGCTGGGGGCTCCTGCCTCAAACAGCAAGCAGGAAGCACTAAGAGCAAGCTCAAGCACTGTGAGCCACTTCCCATGACATACTTTCTCTAACAAGGCCATGCCTCCTAAACTTTGCCAGACAATGGCATCAGTTGGGGACTACACGTTCAAATGCCACAGGCCATGAGGGGCATTTTTCATTCAAACCAGCAGAAGGAGGAAGCTTTATCCAGGCTCAAAGTCTCAGGGTACAGAGGTATACCCTGAGGGAAGGCATAGTGTCAGGAGTGACAAAGTTGGTCACATCACATCTACAGTCAGGAAGCAGAGACGTGGATGCTGGTGTTTTCATTCAGCCCAAGACTCCAGCCCATGGGATGCTGTGGCATACAGTTATGATGTGTCTTTCTATTTCAATTAACTCAATCTAGCAACTCCCCACGGCCAGCCACAGAGGTTAAATAATCTCTCATAGGTAGGTGTGTTTGGAGGCTTGACTCCTACTTAACCCTGTATCCAGTCAAGTTGATGACAGTAAACATTACAGGAAGTTACTGAAAATCTCCATGACTCAGTTCCCTATTTATATTTCTCTTTGTCTCAGCTGCAAGGGAACTTAGAACTTCCTAAGCTAGACCAGTATTCTACCCCTGAGAGATGCCTCCAGCCCTTCACTGGGAGATTCTAGGCGGGGCTCCAGCCTGACCACGCCCCCAGACCCTCACTGAGGATTCTAGGCGGGGCTCCAGCCTGACCACGCCCCCAGACCCTCACTGGGGATTCTAGGCGGGGCTTCACCCTGACCACGCCCCCAGCCCCTCACTGGGGATTCTAGGCGGGGTTCCACTCTGACCACGCCTCCAGCCCCTCACTGGGGATTCTAGGCGGGGCTCCACCCTGACCACGCCCCCAGCTCCCTCACTGGGAGATTCTAGGCGGGGCTCCACCCTGACCACGCCCCCAGCCCCTCACTGGGGATTCTAGGTGGGGCTCCACCCTGACCACGCCCCCAGACCCTCACTGGGGATTCTAGGCGGGGCTCCACCCTGACCACGCCCCCAGCCCCTCACTGGGGATTCTAGGCGGGGCTCCACCCTAACCATGCCCCCAGACCCTCACTGGGGATTCTAGGCGGGGCTCCACCCTGACCACGCCCCCAGACTCTCACTGGGGATCTAGTCATTCTGTCCCTTGTTGCTTTTCTCTCAAGGACAAATGTCCGGTCGGGTGCTGTGATGACAAACGAGCACTGTGCTTGTTTCACAGACCCTAGTTTTGGTTCCTCACACACCTGGTTCAATCTCCCCTTCACCCTCTGGCAGTCTACTCCAGCCACAGGCCCCATAGCCTTTCCTCCAATGCACCAGGCACAGTCCAGCCTCAGGTTTTTGGTGCAGCCGGTTCCTCTGTCTGGAACATGTTGGTATCCACTTGGCTGCTCCTCACCTCCTTCAAGGCTTCCAACACTTCAACCAAAATCCCACCTTCCGGGGCACTGTTCAACTCATTGTCTTTTTCCTTGTGTGTCTGTGTGCTTATGTATGCTGATATGTGTAGTCCTGTACACATACCTGTAAGGCATGGTGTTTTTCTTGAGTGCTCTTCTGCCTTAAAAATGTTTTTTAAGGCTTTCAGTTGTGACATGTGTGTGTGTGTGTGTGTGTGTGTGTATGTGTGTGTATGTATGTGTGTGTGCAGAAGCCAGCTAATGCCTGAGGCACTGCATCACTCTGAAGCTGGAGTTACAGTCAGCTGGACTTGGGTCCTCTAAAGAAACATGCTCTTAACCATTTACCATCTTCTCAGCCCCTCCATCTTTTGCGAGACTGGCCTGTGATCACCACCCAGTGTTGGGATTCCAGGCTTCCCCACTCTTCCCAGCTCTTACTTTGGTGCTTTGGATTTGAACGCATATCTTCATGCTTGCACAGCAAATGCTCTGCCCACTCAGTCATCTCCCTGGCCCTGCCCTCTGATTTTCTCCTGTGGTGCCATTCACCATCTTCTGACGAGCCATATGCAGTCTTTTGGTACATGAGAGACAGGCTTCAAGGAGTCCAAAATCAGCCTATGATTTGATCTCTTGTAGAAACTGCTGTGCCATTTGATAGAACCCTCTGGTACCATTCTTTGGCTTTTAAGTCATCTATAGGTGACTCTGCTCAGCTAGCAAAATGCACATGCAATGGAATGAGCCACTCTGTTGTTTAGGGAATATGATAAGCGAAACCATGCTGTGAGCGGAGTACAGTACACTCTATTACAAACAAACAAACAGAAAAACTCTTGAGATACTGTCTCATGTAGCCTGGGTTGCCCTTGAATTTACTGTGTAGCCAAGGATGTTTTTAATTTTTAAAAACTTTTTTGTTTACTTGTTTTTAGTTTTTTTGAGACAAAGATTCTCTGAATAACAGCCCTGTCTGTCCTGGAATTCCCTTTGTAGACCAAGAGGCCTGGAACTCAGAGAGATCAGTCTGCCTCTGCCTCACCAGTGCTGGAATTAAAAGCACATGCCACCACATCTGGCTGTTTTTTAAAATAAAAATAAGATGGGAAGTAACCAAGAGAAGAAGATACCCAATGCTGACTTCTTTGGGCGTGCACACACATATGTGTGCACATACATACATGCACACATATGTACACACACACTTGTGCATGCATGCACCCTGCTGTACTCACACGCATGTATATGCATTCATTCACACACTCTCCATGGATTAAATTTAATTTAAAAAGAAAGCAGAAGAGAGGAAGAAGGCCGGAAGGAAGTAGAAACAGCCTGCTCTGCTGCCGCCTGAAGTCAGCAGTCTAGTAAAAGACCCAGGGCTTCACAGGAACAAGGGGTGGGTATGGGGCAATGAGAGGAAATGAAGCCACCATTAATAAGTAATGCAAAACACTCTGTATTTCTCTTCCTCTGCTAGTAAATACCCCTAGTCAGAGAGAAATATGTGCAGCTATGCAAATCAACCTTTCTTGGAGCCATAGGGGATCCCAAACTGCTCCTGGAAGGGAAGAGCACATGGGAGCGCATTCTAGGTTTGGGTGCAGGGTACAAAGCTGAAGAAGAAAATGAGTGCCCTCAAGAAGGTGACACTGTGCTAGAGGAAGGGACAAGAACACGTGAGGGCAGTGAGGTGGCTCAGAGGGTAGTCACTTGCTGCCAAGCCTGACCACTTGAGTTTGATGCTTGAATCCCACACCGTGCAAGGAAGAAATGACTTCCACACACACAAATAAAATGTAAAGTGAATAAATGAATGATTCATTGCTTCCCCCACATCTGCCTGTGCCATGGCTCAGAAAGGTTCACTTTTTAAAAAGTGTGGCTGGGGAAATAGCTCCGTCAGTGCCTCACAAGCAGTAGGATCCGAGTTTGCATTCTCAGCACCCAGCGGGGATCATGCCAGGTGTGGTGTCCACCTGTTAGCCCAGCACTGGGGAGGCAGAGACAGTGATCCTGGGGTTCACTGCTCAGCAAGCCTAACCGAGTCCAGCCAGTGAGAGACCCTGTCTCAAAACATGAGAATGACTCCTGAGGAAGGATGTTCAAGCTCATCTGCTGGTTTCCACATGCACAGCAAAGTGGACAGAAGCACAGAACGGGAATTCTGCCTGTGTTGGTCTTCATAAGTGTTGTTCTCTCCACAGCGCTTCCATTCTGTCAGCTAACTCACCATAGGAGGAGGTGCCGGATTGGTTGCAGAGAAGGGTCTAGAAGAGATGGGTACTTTCCTACCTGGGGGTGGGGGATGATGGAGAGGGTAGTTCTGAAAACAGTCCACTTGCAGATGCAGAGGACCAGTGAGTGGTAGGTGTTCTTTTAAACACAGGGGTGTGGGAGCCAAGAGGTGGCTCAGGGGTTGCAGCCGTGAGGATCTGAGTTGACTAGGCATGAAGGAACATGTCTGTAATCCTCGTATTGGGAAGGTTGAGATGACAGAATTGCTGGGGTTCTCTGACCAGCCAGCCCAGCCTAACGGGACAGCTCCTGGTTGAGAAAGAGACTATCTCCAAAAAGTAAGGTGGGAGATGAAGAGATAACCCAGGGGTTTAGAGCACTGGCTGTGCTTGCAGAGGACCCAAGTTCAGTTCCCAGCATCCACATCAGCAGCTCACTCCACCTGAATCTCCAGTTTCAGGGGATCCAGTGCTCTCTTCTGGTCTTCTCTGGTACCTGCAGTCACGAGCACATATTCACATACAGCACTTGACTGGAGAAATCTAGGCAGGGGCTCCACCCCAATCATGTCCCCAGCCCCTCATGGGGAATTCTAGGCTCCACCCCTGATCACATCCCCAGCCTTTCAGGGGGAATTCTAGGCTCCACCCCTGGCCACTCCCCAGCCCTTATTTTGTGAGTAGAGCTTATCAGGAGTATAGGTTGCACAGCTGTGTGTGTCTCTCTGCAGAAGTTGAAAGACTCTTTTTTAAAGTGAATGCACCTGTACCATTGAAAGTCACACTGTCCAGCATCTTTCCCCTACTATCCATCCCTTTCTGTCTTGCTTGGCTGCTGGCTGAGCTCTGCCTTCCCATCCACTACCTCAAAGCTGTAGTTGCCTGTCCTTGTAACAGCCTCATCTGACTGTACTTCCTATCACACGCTCACCAGCGTTGTCACCAATCCATATCCGGATTGCTTTGGTTAGAGTCCCTCCTGCAATCTCCTCAGCTCTCTCCAGGTTATAAGCACTGAGGCATCAGGGCCTATTTTCCTCATCCACTACTGGGTCTCAGTGCTGGGCGAACAGTAAACACTATGGTATGCTTGCTGAGTCAATGGCTTTGTGGGTCAGGCTTTGTGTTAGTGCTTGGTTCTAGAGTGGGTGCTCGGTTCTAGAGTGGGTGCTCGGTTCTAGAGTGGGTGCTCGGTTCTAGAGTGGGTGCTCCGTTCTAGAGTAGAGAATTGGCTCTGGCTTGCTCCTGTCTTACTCCTCTATCTTCTCTCTGTTTCTCCTTCCTTCCTCTGTTCCTCCAATCCCTTCACCTGTCTCCCCCTCTTTCCATTCTCTTCTCTTTATTGTGTGACACTCTTCTGGGAGAGTGACACAGGTCCACACACTCCAGATAGGGAGCTGACAGCAGAGAAAAGCAAGGACTTCACCCAAGTCCAACTTGGTGAACCAATGAGTATCACTGGAGTTGCTTTCAGGAATGTCAGGGCTCACTTACGGGAGCAGAAATGACTCAGAGATGGCTGCACTACCAAGGTTGGCATGGATGGTGTTTGCTGGAAACCCGGAGGGCACTGTTGCACAGCTTGCAAGCAGAGCAGTTTCTTCCAGGTCCCCTGTCCTGTCTAAACTCTCCTGGGCAGTATAGTGATCAGTGATCCTTACAGCTTGTGCTTGGGGAGGGTAGGTAGGACCTAAAGAATTTGGTCTGTTTCAGGGACTTCCTGTTTACTTCCTGTTGTTTATGTCCTGAGCTTAGCATGTTTCCTCTCTCCTCCTTTCCCCTCTCTCCCCTCCCCATTCTCCCCACAACCCCTCCATTCCTGACACAAGGTGTCTATGTGCAACCCTGATCAACCTGGAACTCACACCACAGTGATAGCCTTCTCCCGCCTCAGCTTCCCAAATGTTGAAATCACATGCATATACCAGAGTACTGCATTTTCATTCCTGATTTTCCATTGGGGAACCCAAAGCATGAAGGTTACGATGACCTTCCCAAGGTTCCCTGCTTACCTAAGTTAACCTGATGCCTCTCTCAGTGGTAGACTAAGGACTTGCTGGGGTGTCAGGAGAGGGGAGAGGAGAGCCAGCCTCACTCCTAGAATGTTTTACACTCATGTGGTAACATGCATCATCAGTACCACCTCGAAGTGCTGGATACAAAGCACAGCATGACCACCCTCTCTGAGCACTGCCTCAGTGAGCTAGCCAGAGCCGAGAAGATGTCATCCCTTCCCCTTTTCCATCTTTCCCGACTAAGCCTGTAAGGCATTGTCTGTTTCTGGCAGTTTTCCTGTGTTGGGGCTGTGGGTGTGCAATGCACAGAAGACAGAATTCGTGTTGAGTCTGGGTGGCTTTTCTCCAGCCCCCCAACAGAGGCCTCTAGCCTCCACTGCTACTTTCTTGGCCAGAATTCGCTCTGTTTTGGGCAGAGGCACCAAGAGCCAACTTCCGACTTGACCACAGTGCCCGGCTCCTGATTTGTCCAAGGCCTTGTTGATTCCCCCAACATCATGGTCCTCTTTCATCCTGAAGCATGAGGGAAGCTGAGGGGGTTGTCCCACAAAACAAGGAAGAATTCTTCTTTCACATGTCTCCTTACAGTGAGCAGCTTCCTGTCTTTCTTTTTTTTTTTTTTTTAGATATCTCATGATACTGGGAAGTTCTTTTAGTGATCTAACCACAGTTGCCACTGCTTTCTGAGGGAGCTCTGTTCTCTAACTGGCCACTCTAAAGCTGTGGAAGGGGTGATGAATCATACTCCTTTTGGAGGGGTCATGTGACTGAAGGGAAGGCAATCTGAAAGCTCAGCTGATCCTTTGAGGTTAGGAGGGGGTTTCCTGTTTTAGCCAGACAGAAACCTCTCACCTCTGGTGGCCTGCTGGCTGTCTGGGGTTAGTCCAGAGCCCACAGGACCTCTGGGTGGTATATATAATTCCTGGGATATGCTGGCCTTTATGTCCCTATGATAGGTGGAGGGAGGGGTGTGATGACCCAGTGTGGAGCTCAGGGAGGAAAACAGGGGTTTCTCCCCATTCCTGTTTTTCACATGTGTGACTCTGGGCAGGTGATGTCCCATTGGTAAGCCTCAGTTATTCCACCTGTCAGAAATCATTCATTCACGCATTTTCATCTTCGGTGCCTATACCTGTGCTTGTATTCATACATGTGTTTGTGTTTGAACTTATGAACGCGTGTGTGGAGTCTGGAGGACAACCTGTGATATCTTCCCGAGTCAGTCTTCATGATATATTTTAAAAAATTAACTCTATTATTACTATTATTAAATTAGTGTGTGTGTGTGTGTGTGTGTGTGTGTGTGTGTGTGTGTGTGTGTGTGTACATGAGTGCAGATGCCTGAGGAGGCCAGAAGAGGGTGTCAGATTCCCCAGAGCTGAAGTCACAAGTTGTTGTGATGTGGGCTAGGAACCAAAATCAGCTCTTAGCTGCTGAGCTGTTTCTCCAGCCCCTCCATGCTGTATTTTAGCACAAGGACTCTTACCAGCTCAGCAAGGCTGACTAGACAGTGAGCCCCAGGGATCCTCCTATCCTGGCTCCACCACCTCCCCAGTACTGGGATTGCTGGAGAGCCCTGGTGTACATGGAGATTGTCCGGGGTTTTAGGCATTGAACGCAGGTCTTTGCTTTGCTAACTGAGCCAACTCCCAGATTTTCTTCAATAACTGAGGGTTTAAGATGTATTCCTTGAGAGTTTGTTACATAGACATATGCATTTTTGGTCACATCTGCTCTGTCACGGTCTTTTAGACCCCACCGAATCCTTCCTTTTCAACCAATCTTCTATTTTGGAGTCTTTATTTTTTTGTGACCCAGTGAGTTGAGTCAGAGTTTCTGACAGGGGTTGGGGTGATGGGCCATGCACCAGTGGTTTTGATGCTGAAGAAAATCTCTTTCCCATCCTCAGGAGCCACTAGCTGCCTACAGCTCCCCAGGGAGGGGCAGGGTACTCTGAGACCCTCCCCCTCCTTCAACACAACTTCTCTAGAGCCCTACCCCCAGCCCCAGGTCTTTAAATACCTTTGTAAATCTAAGAGTGAGCCCTTGAGTGACTTGTAGACCTTAGGCTATGGGGAAGTGCCTATGCTGTGTTGTTGCCATGGTTACAAGAGGACCGGTCCTCTGTTGGGTATTTATGGTGGTGAGGCTGTGCATGTGAGGACAGGGCTTCATGTGGTTGTCAGTCTAAAGCAGCTCAAAAAATAGTCTAGAGCTGGGGCTGTGTCTGGCAAACATGGAGTTCTGGGTACCATTCACAGCATCACAAACCCAGCCTTGGGGATGTACTTCTGTCATTCCCAGGACACCAAGAGGAAAAAGCAGGAGAATCAGGACAACATCCTCATCCTTGGCTAACAAGTGAATTTGGGGCTATCCTGGGCTACATCAGAACCTATCTCATGAACAGAAAGAAGGGCTGTAGAGAGATGACTTAAAGAGGAAGGTACTAGCCAAGGAAGTATGCAGCCTGGAGCTTCTTCCTAGAGCCCAATGGAAAGTCAGAAGTGAACATGAGGTGGTTTTGGGATAAGATGGGAGATGAAGGCGGGAGTCTCTGGAGACTCACAGGCATGAACAGAGGAACCCTGGCTCAAGCAAGGCACACATCAAGTACCAACATCCATGTTGTTCTCCAACTTTCACACCTGTGTACCTGAACTAATACACAGCATACATGCAAATACAAGACCATATTCAGATCCTAAACAAAGGAGAGTTAAGACTTCTCTAGACAAATGGGCTCAGCTTCACTTGTTACTCAATGGGTTTGTAATGAGTTAATGGCCATACCTAGTCCTTCTTCCATTTTACACTGATGCCACTGGGTCCTGGAGCTGGGGAGCAATGGTTGCTGACCTGAACTCTGACCTCATGATGAATGGTGAGTTCACTGGAATTCAACCGTTAGGCCAGATGAGTGTAATATGATGTGATCAATACCATCCATTAGTAGAGGCTTAGCCACTGGAACAGTAGATTGATAGTGGGAGAGCTGTGCACATCTTGACGATGATTGTGATGATGGAGAAGATGATGATGATGTTGGTGATAATGATTGATGGTGGTAACAATGATGGTGATTATAGTGTTGATGGTAATGATGAAGGTGGTGTTGATAGCAATAGTGATGATGGTGCTGATGGTGATTATGGTGCTGGTTTTGAGAGTGATGGTGGTGATGATGGCGATGGTGATAGCAATGATGGTTTTGAGAGTGATGGTGATGACAGTGATGGTAGTGGTGGTGATAATGATGATGGTCATGACTGTGGTGACAATGACAATAATTTCCTGATACTGTGGGCTCACACCAGGTCAAGCTCTTTGAATGGTCTTATCTCTGAATCACAAGATACCGCAGACATAACCCTCCCAGAGTTTGTCTTAACTGCTTATCAGTGTGTAACAACAACATGGTCTGAAAGTACGATTCTCACAGGGTCTTTGGGTCTGAAGTTCTGAAGTGGCTTAGTTTTGCAGTTCACCCTTGAAGTTTCTTGTGAGGTAAGACCACAGCCAAAGGTTGGATGAGGCACTGTTATTTAATGATCCACTTCCCAGGTGGTTCAGCCATACAGAACCTCAGATCTCCTCCACAGCATTGATTGGGTAGCCTTACAACATGGCTGTGGTCAAATGATGCAAGAAGCCTAAGAGAACCCACAAGGCCACTGTGCCACTTTTTAAAGAGTCTCTCTTAGTCACACAGGGCCAGTGGCTCCAGCATCGGAGGGGTAACAACAGAGATTACTGCACTTTCTGTATGGACACTGGGAGCTGGGCACCACAATGGCCATCTTGGAGCCTGGTGACAATCATTGCGTTGTTGGAATCGCTGAAGATTTATGATGATAATTCTTGGGAAAAAGAGAGATAGTGGGTAAAGTGCTTGTTATATAAGTATGAGGACCTGAGTTTAGACCCACAGGACCCACATACAAAGCCAGGAATGTACCTGGAATTTCCCAGCACTAGGGGGTAGAGTGAGCTAACCAGCCTAGGCTAATCGAAGACCTGTGGCTTAGAGATTCTGCTTCAGTAAAGAAATTGGGGGGTGATCTAGGAAGACATTCAGTGTTAAACTGCTCTCCACTTGCACACACAGTACATTTGTGCACACATACAAACAATACAACATTTCTGATCATCTTTAATATCTTGCAAGGCCGGCAGCCCCACATGATTTTGCCATTGTCAGAACATTTTGCTTAGTTGTTTATAATTCTATGATTTTTACACAATCTTATGAGTCATGTGCCAAGTGTAATAATTAAAAATTATTTTAGTGGACATAGAATTGTATTTATAGCTCAACCTTGGAAATTGTTGCAATAGTTTCCCCAGCTCAGGGAACTTCTCAGAAGAGAAGGTGGGAAGAATGTAAGAGCCGGAGAAGAATGTTGTGAAATGGTTTGTCTTCTGGACAGGACACAACCATGTTACTCATGAACTGACCACAGCTATGGGTACCTGCACAATGTCAAGCCAGCACAGACTGGTGGGTAAAGGGTGTTAGGCTCCACCCTCTCTGAGGAGCTATTGATAGTACCGTTTCTAGGGGTGAAGAATCATTCTCTGCTCAGGCATGGCCACCGGTGGGTTCCTGTGTCCCAGTGAATGCCCCACACTCACACACATAGAGCTCAAATTGGACTTAGTGGACTGTAAAAAAAGTAAGACATGAAGTTGTGAGGGGGTCATGTTGGGGAGATTTGGAGAGATAGATAGGGTGAGCACAATCGTATTTCATTGTCTACATGTGTGAAATTCTCAAGAAATAAGAAAAATAAATAATATTAAAATTTTTTTATTTTGTGTACATTAGTGTTTTGTCTGCAAGCATGTATGCGGGAATCAGATCCCTTGGAACTAGAGTTACAGACAGCTGTGAGCTGTCATGTGGGTGCTTGGAATTAAGATAAAAAAGTATTGATAAATACTACTCTATTCTTGATATTAAAGATATTTACTTTGTTTTATGTAATTGAGTGTTTTGTGTGTCTGTCTGCCATGAGCATGCCTGTTGCCTGTGAAGAACAGCAGGTCTCTTGTAACTGGGCTGCATGGATGCTTGTGAGCTATTATGTCATGTGGGTGCTGGTCCCCTCCAAGAGCAACAAGTGCTCTTAGCCACGGAGCCATCTCTCCAGCCCCAATTCTTGAGGATTTTAAGCAAGGATGCAATGAGATATGATCACATCTTCTACCACCCATCCTGTTCTTCCTATTTTCCATCCAATGCACTTCCTCTCAAATTCATGCTTTGTTATAATTCAGTTACTCAGTTTAGGCTGCCCATGTGTGGGCATTCACTGGAGCTTGGGAACCACACCAATGCTCATACCATCAGTAAAGAATGATTTTCTTGCTCTAGAATGCCAAGAGCTCCTTAGCAAGGGTGGTCATCTACCAGTCTGTGGTGGGGTCGGGCTTGGTTGTGATGGCATTATAATATAGACTTCTCATTTAGGGTTGAGCACTCAGTCTCTTGTTCTCTGCACATAGTCCAATTTTCCTACAAGATGGCCAAGTCTTTGGGTTTTCCACATGATCACTTCTCGGTACTGCAAGTTCTTGGGCACCCACATCCTTCCCAAGATAAAGAAGGTGTCAGTCCTTTGTGCCTTTCTGAGTTTATCTCCACTCTTGCTGTCTGATGCACCCGCTGATAAGTCCAATCACTACCACTTGTGCTTGCTTTAGGATTTTGGCAAACATTTTATCTTAAAAATGTGTATATGCATAATAAATAAATATTAAGAAAACATTCTCAGGGTCCAGAGAGCTGACTCAGGGTTAGGGTTAACCAAACCTGGTGAACTGAGTTTGATCCCCTGTCCCACATGGTGTAAGGAAAGAATGAATGAACTACAAATTGTCCTCTGATCTCCGTGTGTATACTTGCTCACACACGAATATATGTAATAGAAGTATAGCATTTCCTAACTGAGTATGGGAACACATCCAGCCACTCATTACTAGCTGGATGCAGGAGGATTCTATAAATTCAATGCTATCTGGGACTACATGGTGAATTTAAGGCTGGCAGTTTTTGCTTATTATTATTATCATTGTTATTATGGGTGAGGCTGTGCATGCGTGTGCCAGAGTGGAGGTCAAAAGATAACTTTGTGGATCCGTTCTCCCCTTCCGTCTTTGAATGAGTTCTGGGGCTTGAACTCAGGTCCTCAGGACTTCACAGTAAATATCTTCACCTGCTGAGCCCTTCTGTTGGCCCTTTTATTTTTATTTACACATATTTATTTTAATATTTTTATATCTTATTTTCTGGTTTGCATGTGTGTGTCTGTCTTTGTGCACACATCCATGGTGATCCCAGACTCATTTCTCTTCCCTATAGTTCCTTTGTCTTAAGAACATCCGAACCTTCTTGTCTACTTGCTGTGAGAAGTTTGGTCTCAAGCGCAGTGAACTCTTCGAGGCCTTTGACCTCTTTGATGTACAGGACTTTGGAAAGGTGAGCTGGACTCCCAGTGCCCAGAGCTTCCCATTGCTACCTGATTGCAGTGGTGTGTATGCCCACAGACTATTGGGGAGCTGGTGGTGAAGCCAGGTTGGCCTTCCAAGATGCTACCCAGAGCATGGGCTCCACCCACCTGCTTCCTTTGTGACTGAGGCTGGGTGGTTCTGCCTCTCTGATCCCCAATCCCTTCCATCTAACAAATTATTGCCTTGCCCTGCCTGAGTGGTCATGTGGACTCAAGGGTGGGGAGGCTTTATGGTGCAGGGATGTAGGGGAGATGCTGAACTTGAACTATGTTCCCCAAAGTCTCAAGGGATAGCCTCAGGTTCTGGAAGTCTGAGGGGTGGGTATGGAAAGAGGTTTTGAGCAGCTATACCCTTACTGCAGGTCATTTACACCCTGTCTGCTCTGTCATGGACACCCATCGCCCAGAACAAAGGAATCATGTGAGTAGCAGTCAGGGCTGTGGGGACTCCTTGAAGCACCTCCCATTGTCCCACTGCCCTGCCTATTCCTTTTCGTCCCCCAGGCCCTTCCCAACGGAGGACAGCACCATAGGTGACGAAGATATCTACAGTGGCCTTTCAGACCAGATTGAGTGAGTACTGGGGCCTGAAGTGTGCAGGGTTTGTGGGACACAGTGGAGAATGGAGCTTGAGGGTACATCGATCTTCCTGGAGTCTGAAGGGACATAGATGTATTCTGGGGTCTGAGGGACACAGGGGCCTGAAGGGACATGGATCTGACTTAGGGTTTGAGAGACATGGATCTGTCCCAGGGTCTGAAGGGACATGGATCTGTCCTGGGCTTTGAGAGACAGCGATCTATCCTAGAGCCTGAGGGGACACACTGAAAGGCTTGGGGGCATTGTAGATTCAGCCTTGATTCTGAAGGGATCTGGTGGGTCCTTGGCTTGGGGACATGGCCTGAATCTGTTCCCCAGTGACACTGCAGAAGAAGATGAGGACCTTTATGACTGTGTGGAAAATGAGGAGGCAGAGGGAGATGAGATCTACGAGGACCTCATGCGCTCGGAGTCAGTGCCCACGCCGGTGTGTGGGTCTGGGAAGGGCTGGGCAGGCAGGCGGGCAGGGTGGGGGCAGCTGTGGAGTACTTTACCAGCCTCTGTGGTCCCTGTTCACAGCCCAGAATGACTGAGTATGACAAGCGCTGCTGCTGCCTCCGAGAGATCCAGCAGACTGAGGAGAAATATACAGACACCCTGGGCTCCATCCATCAGGTGCGTTGCACCCACGGTCCCCGCCAGGGGTGTCTCCTCCCTGCTTTCTCCTACGGGGTTTTCCCATGTAACCCAGGCTACCCTTATGCTCACAGTTCTCCTGCCTCAGTTTCCTGAAGGCAGGGATGACAAGGATGTGCCACCTCTCCTGACTCCATTGTTAAAAAAATCCAGCTTTATAGAGATGGATAAATACACTAAACAACCCACTCAGTCGTTTGTTAGGTCCAGAGATGGACAGCCAATGACAAGTCTCATTATAGAACATGCTACTGTTCTAGACAGACACACTGTACCTCAGCTGTCATCTTTCAGTTTTCTGTTCTCCCCAACCCCTGGGACTCATACATCCACTTTCTGTCTTTGGATTCTCCCCTTCTGAGTTGAGAGCCCCGCACTGTATGGTCTTTTTGCGTCTGGTTCTCTTACCTAGCACAATGTCCTTAGGGTCCCTCCACATGTGCCAGAGTCTGTTCATTGCTGAGTGATACCCTAGTGGATGGAATGACTGTATTTGGTCTGTCATTACTGGGTGGACTTTGATGGTGTCCACTTTGGGCAAATAGTGATATCTATCTGCCTTGGAATGGTTGGACACAATGTTTTGAACATTCCCTTTCTTTTGATTTTTGTTTCTTAAATTAAATTTGTTCATTTTATTTTATGTCTGAGTATTTTACCTGCAATATGTATGTGCATCATGTGAAGGCTTGGTGCCTGGGGAAGCTAGAGGGCAACCATGTGGGTGATGGCAATTGAACCCAGTCCTCTGCAAGATCGACAAGTGTTCTTAAGCACTAAGCCATCTCTTCATTCTCATCCTTTTCTTTTCTTTTGAGACACATGCTCAGTATGTAGCCTGGCTGGTCTTGAAGCAGCCAGGGATGGTGGGATGGCAGGCATGCCTGGGTCTCCATCTCTTTTGTCTCTCTGTCTCTATACATCTGTCTTTCTTTTGCTTGCTACCTGCCTCCATTTGTGTCTCGGTCTCTAATCCTCTGTCCGTATTTCTTTCTGTGTTTCTGCCCATTTCTCTGTCTCTCACTCTTCAACTGTTCCCCTGTCTGTGTATGCGTCTGCTTTTATTTCTATGTGTATGTGTCTGTCTGTCTGTCTGTCTCTTCCTTCCTTCCTAGCTGTCTCTGTGTCTGTGTCTCAGCCCCTGGCTGTTTATGTGTCCCCATATCTCACCCTTCTTTCTGTCCCTCTGGGCGGGCTAGATGGAGGATTCTCTTCATCTTCCCCTCTCTTGGCTCTCCTCAGCACTTCATGAAGCCCTTACAGCGATTCCTTAAGCCTCAAGACATGGAAACCATCTTTGTCAACATCGAGGTGAGCCAGCAGGTCCCCAAACCTCTTTGCATCTTTCCAAGGAGATAATCTCCCACTTGTCACTGGCCCTAGAGCATGTCTGTGCCCAGGCACCAGTCCCATCTCCTTTCCTCTTTCCCTTGGGGTAGGAGCTGCTCTCCGTGCACACCCACTTTCTGAAGGAGCTGAAGGGTGCCCTGGCTGCCCCAGGAGAAACAATGCTGTATCAGGTCTTCATCAAGTATAAGGAGAGGTGAGACATGGTTGATCAGACCCTGGAGGTCACAGCTGTGCCAGAGTGGTAGCATGAGAGACTTTAGAGAACACTGGGCAGGGTTCTTCACTGAGTCAAGAATGGAGACTGAGTGAATTCAGGACTAGGGGGGATTCCAGATGGAGCCTGTTTCACTGACCACGCCCCCATCCCCTCACTGGGGATTCTAGGCGGGGCTCCACTCTGACCACGCCCCCAGCCCCTCACTGGGGATTCTAGGCGGGGCTCCACCCTGACCACGCCCCCAGACCCTCCCTGGGGATTCTAGGCGGGGCTCCACCCTGACCACGCCCCCACCCCCCCACTGGGGGGTTCTAGGCTGGGGCTCCACCCTGACCACGCCCCCACCCCCTCACTGGGAATTCTAGGCGGGGCTCCACCCTGACCACGCCCCCACCCCCTCACTGGGGGGTTCTAGGCTGGGGCTCCACCCTGACCACGCCCCCAGACCCTCTCTGGGGATTGTAGGCGGGGCTCCACCCTGACCACGCCCCTGGCCCCTCACTGGGGATTGTAGGCGGGGCTCCACCCTGACCACGCCCCCAGCCCCCTCACTGGGGGGTTCTAGGCTGGGGCTCTGCTCCAGGCCCCAGCTTGCATTCCCAGCTCTTGTTTAATTTTTACTTGCATGTGTCACTGGGATGTTTCTGTTTCCTCATACATGAATCCGTATGTCCAGGGTTACAGTGACGATTGGATAAACCATTGTATAAGAAACTTAGCATAGGGGCTGGCACACAGTTGGTGCTCAACAGTTGTTTGAACGACCATTGGTTACAGACTGTATAAGCCGTTCTGGTAAGAGCTTCAGCAGCACTCTACCGTTTACTGTCTTAATAGCCCCCTGGGAGGTACTGTTACCAGGACTGTGTTCCAGATGGGGAAACTGTTGCTCGGGGTTATGCATTTGGGATGAATGAAGCCAGACTGGGTGCTTAGATATCCCTGACCTCATAATCACCCTTCCACGATGTTCTATCCTGGCCCACAGGTTCCTTGTTTATGGCCGTTATTGCAGCCAGGTGGAGTCGGCCAGCAAGCGCTTGGATCAGGTGGCCACGGCAAGGGAGGATGTGCAGATGAAGCTGGAGGTCAGACTGTGCCACCCTTGAGGGGTCTGCACCCCCATCTACTTTAGGTCTTGGGCAGCATGGGCCCTATGGAGTTAGGTTCACGCTGCAGTTTACTACGTTTTGTGCATGAGCTATGCACATGCTTATGTGTCTGTCCATCCATCATGTGTGTGTGCTGCTTGTGGATGGCAGAGGGCAGACAGCCTTAGGTCTCACCACCTACCTTGATTTTTGAGACAGCTCTTGAAATCACCTTGTAGATAGACTGGCCAGGGGCCCCAGGGACTTGTGTGTCTCTACTTTCCCAGAGCTGGAATTTTAAGTGTTTACCACCATGCCTGTGTATTGGTGGTGTGCGTGTGCATGTGTGTGTGTGTGTGTGTGTGTGTGTGTGTGTGTGTGTGTGTGTGTGTGTATTTTGAAGCCAGAGGTTGGCATCCTCCATTATAGTTTCTTATCTTATATTTTGGATCACCATCTCTTGCTGGACTTGTACCTCACTGATTGGCTAAAGTTGCTGATCAGTGAGCACTGAGTATCTGCTTCTCTCTGCCCCCTGCCAACTCCTTTCCCCCAGTACTGCCAACAACTCTCCCCCCCCATGTCTGGCTGTTCACGTGGCTGCTGGGCATTTGAACTCAGTCTTCATACTTGCATGACAAGCGATTTTTCAGTTCAGCCACCTTCTCTGCTCTTCCTCTCCCAGCTGGGGTCATTGAGAAGGGAAGGCTTCCAGAGGCCATTTGGAGAAAGTGGATCAGGGGAGATATGGCCGTAACTCTGGGCCCATACCCCAGCAGAGCCTTGACCTTGGAATGACCTGCCTTGACTCTGAACCCAGCTCTTACGTCACACTGAACCCTTGTTCTGGGATGACCCTAAACATTCATGATGCTCTAAGTTTACTATGAGGCCCTGTTCCTGGGAACACCTGTATGCCAGGCTGAGACTTCGTCTGAATAGGATCCCAGTTGGCATATGGGTCCCTTCTCCCCGCATCGGCTAAGTCCAACTGTTAGCCCACAACGTTCCCCTCCTCCTTACTTCCCTTTTGGAAGATACTGTACTTTGGACAGGCTGTGGTGAAAGGCATGGGAATAGAAAGCTACCAAATATATACTGTTTAAAGTGTGTATATGTGCGCACACACACACATGTGTTCATGTAGTGGTCAAAAGTCAACAATGGGTATATTCCTCTATCACATTTCACCTTTAAAGTATGTTTATGTGTGTGTGAGTTTTGCCTGCATGTATGTCCATGTGCAACACTCACAGGCCGAGCCTGTGGATGCCGGACGGTGGCATCAGCTCTCTTGGAACTGGAGTTACAGAAGGTTGTGAGTCTCTGTGTGGGTGCTGAGAATCAAGCCCAGGTCCCTACAAGAGCAGCCAGTGCCCTTAACTACCGAGCCATCTCTCCAGACCCTCTTTTACATTCATGTATTATTTATTTATTTGCTCTCTCTGTGAGCCCATGCCACAGTGTGTCTTTGGGGTACCAGGACTGGACTCGGATTGTCAGGTTTGGTAGCGAGCCTCCCAACCTACTGAGCCATCTCACCACACCCTGCATTTGTTTTTCAGTCAGGGTCTCTCACTGGGACTTGAGGCTTACTCATTTGGTTAGGCTGACTGGCATGAGCACCAGGGGCCAATATGCCCGGTTTATTTTAATTCTTATTTGTTTTTACTGTGAGCTCTGGGGATGGAATTCAGTTCCTCGTGCTCGAAAGTACTTTACATTCTCAGCCATCAGTACTGCTGTCCGTTTTCTCCTCCACTGCTCCCCCTGTTCCCTCCCCTGCTTCCCCTCAGCCCCCTCCCCCTGCATCCATCTGGTTCCCATGATGCTCCTGTTTTCTGCCCTACCAGGAATGTTCTCAAAGAGCCAACAATGGCCGATTCACCCTGCGGGATTTGCTGATGGTGCCCATGCAGCGAGTGCTAAAGTACCACCTCCTCCTCCAGGTGCTGGCCCAAGGAGGGGTCCCCTGGCTGTGGCTGGCTGCTGTTCTAGTTGCTTTTCTCTAGCCGAGATGAAAATGCCCAGACAAAAGCATTCATAAGGGAGAAAGCACTTAGTCAGCTCACTTTCCAGATTACAGTCCACCATTTTAGGAAGTCAAGGCAGGAACTCAGAGTAGCTAACCACGCCCACAATCACAGGCAGAGCCAACTAAATGTGAGTCCCCTCATTTGTACTTGGCACAATCTCTATACTTCCACATGTCCAGGACCCAAACGTGGGGAATGGTGCCACTCACAAGGGACAGGTCTTTCCCTTATGAATATGACATGAACACAATTAAGACAGCCCCTACAGACACACACAGGCCCACTCCAGTTAGACAGTCTCTCACTGAGAGTCTTTTCTCGGGAGACTCCCCACTGTCAACATAACAATTAAGATTAATCATTACCATGTCCTAAACTGTGCCTAGAGGTTAGGGGAGAGCTGGCCTTGAGGGGTTGGATGCATCAGCTTTTGGGTCATGCCCCAGCCTCTAAGTGGGTCAGCATGGGTTAGAAGTTCTTCTATGGAATAGGTGCCAGGCCCAGATGACATTTGACTCTTTGGTCTACACAGGAACTAGTGAAACACACACAGGATGCTCTGGAAAAGGAGAACCTACGGTTGGCTTTGGATGCCATGAGGGTGAGGAGTGCGTGCTGCTGGTTGGGTACCCAAGCTGGCAGCAACCTTTCTGCCTCCTGGTGAAGGCTGATCCTCTTCCTGCCCATGTAAGGGATTGGGCCAGGGGTGTAGGTAAGAAAGCCTGTCTTATTATGGTTTCCTGCTTACAGGATCTGGCACAATGTGTGAATGAGGTCAAGAGGGACAATGAGACCCTGAGGCAGATTACGAACTTCCAGCTGTCCATAGAGAACCTGGTGAGGGGTGAAGCCCAGTGGGCCAAGGTTGTGAACCCATGGGCAGGGTGCTGATTCCCTTCTGGAGATCCACGGTTAAAGTATACTCTGTACAGGACCAGTCTCTGGCCAACTATGGCCGGCCTAAGATTGATGGTGAACTCAAGATTGCCTCAGTGGAACGTCGCTCCAAGACGGACAGGTGGGTGGAACCGACGCAAACCTAAGGAGGAGCAGAGGTTGTGGGTGGGAACAGTGCTTAAGAGGAAGGTGGAGCAGACTCAACCAGTCTAGAGTGAGGCTTGGGCAGTAAGTGGGGTCTGATTTCTAGATAGGAAGGAGGGGTCAGCATAGAATTAACGTGAACTTGTGTGGGGCCAGGGTCTCTTATTTGTGAGAGAGGGTCTCACTGGTTAGTCCCAGCTGGCCTTGAACTCACCGAGATCTATCTACCGGCCTCTGCCTCCCGAGTGCTAGAATTAAAGGAAAGAAACACCATGACCATATGACCTGTTTAGATGGGCAAGTAGGTAGTAGGGTCAACATGGATCTGGGGTACAGTCTGGCCAGGGGGTGTGGCTAGATGCCTAGATAGATGAGTGGAATCAAGATATACCTGAAGGATTCTTGGTGGGGCCAGCTTCCTGAACAGATGTGTGTGGTCAAAGTCTCTAGATTTGAAGAGGAGCCTGGGTCTATTAGGTGGTGGGGCCTGACTGATAGATGAAAAGGTTGGGGGAGTCACCTTAACTGTAACGTGGAGCCTTGATGGATGTGTGGTTGAGCAAAGTCGGATAGCGAGGCACAAACTCTGATCACGTGGGCGAGGTGATGCTGCACCTTTCAGCTTGACTGAGTTGGTTAAGGTCAGGGTGAGAATTCACCTTAGTAGGGGAGAGGCCTGGGAGATGGGGATGAAGTGGGTGGTGGGGTGGGTGGTAGGAGGATGGGAGGGGGTCAGATCTGGGCCCCTGACCTGGAGGCTTGCAGGTATGCCTTCCTGCTGGACAAAGCACTGCTCATCTGTAAGCGCCGTGGGGACTCCTATGACCTCAAGACCTCAGTGAACCTGCACAGCTTCCAAGTTCGGGATGATTCCTCCGGGGATAGAGACAACAAGAAGGTAGACGCTGTCACCAGGACGTGTGCTCTGGCAGGCTGTGTGGCCTTGAGGTGGCCTATATGTGGGTGTGAGAGACAGGATCTAACTAACTACTTACTTTTTAGTCTTTTAATTTTAAAAATTCTATTTTGTGTGCGAGTTGTTGAAGACCAGAGGCAGCTCAGATATCATTCCTCAGGGGCCTGCCACTACCTTTTTTTTCTTCTTCACTGAACCCGGGGCTTAGGCTAGACTTGCTGACAGGGAGACCCAGAGAGTCACCCATTTCTGCTTCCCCAGCTCTGAGATTACAAGCACAAGACATCATTCTTGATACACATAAACGCATACACACACACACACACACACACACACACACAGAGGGGATTTTTTGTTTTTGTAATTTATTTTTCTTTTATTAAGGGTTACCCTGGCCATCCTTGAACTCACAGAGATCTGCCTGTCTCTGCCTCCAGAGTTCTGGGATTAAAAGTATGTGCCACCACCATCCGGCCACTGCTGATACTCTTAATGTAGATTCTGAGGTTCAAACTCAGGTTCCCAAGCACTTTATTGACTGAGTCATTGCCCCAGTCCAACAATAACCCTTATATATCCACATCATTCTTCCAGGTACCAGGATAGACATGGTGGTGGGCTTAGCTTGGTGGTGCAGGTTTGTAATCTTAGCTACTTGGGAGTCTTGAGAATCAAGTTCAAGACCTGCCTGGTTTACAGAGTGAGTTCAAAGCCAGTCTGAGTAACTTAGTGAGGCCTTATTTCAAAATGAAACATAAAAAGAGTTTTAGGATGAGCTCAGTGGTTGAGTGATTGTGGAGGTCCGGGTTCAGTGTCTGTATTGCAGAAACAATAGCAACTACAAACCAGAAACAAAAACCTCAAAAGACAAAACAAAAAACAATAAACAACCAAACACTCCAGCATTGTCCCCTCTGCTATCGTATCTACATTATAGAAACTAAGGATAAAAGAGAATGGATGCTACAAAAAATGATGTTTGAGTTGTATATCAGGCCTTTTCTTTTGTGTCATCAACCAGCTCCCAAACCATGACACAGAGACTTATTATTAGTCTTGAATGCTTGGCTTTAGCTCAGCTTGTTTCTAGATAGCTCTTTTAACTTAACCTGTTTCTCTTCATCTATGTTTTGCCGTGGGGACTTTTTACCTTTCCTTATTTTCTTGCAGTCTCTGTGTCTGGTTGGCTGATGCTTCCCAGTGTCTCCCCCATTCTTCCCTCGTTTCTCTTTCTCTCTAGTCTAACTTTCTCCTCCTACTTATTCTCTCTGCCTGGCAGCCCCGCCTGTCCTTTCCTCTGCTCAGCTACTGGTGGTTCAGCTCCTTATTAGACCAATCAGGTGCCTCAGGCAGGCAAAGTGAAACAGATGCAACACATCTTTACATAGTTTAACATACATCTCTACATTGTTAAGCCAATGCAGCATAAACAAATGTAACACACCTTACACAATATTTTACAACAGTTGAAATTCCCCTCTTTGGTGGGCTCTCTCTTTTCTTCCTCTTTTCTCCCCTCTATAGACACAGGAATAATGACTTGGTGTGCAGAAGGCTGTGTAAATGTTTGGATGGTCCAGATGGCTCTATGTGGACCTGCACATGTCTGTCCAGCAGCAGGAGTCGTTTATTACCCCGAGGGATGAGGTCAGGGTGGGATGTGGTCCTGCCTTCTATAGAGGTTTCAATCTCAGATCTGTTTCTCCACATACAGTGGAGCCATATGTTTCTTCTGATCGAGGATCAAGGTGCCCAGGGCTACGAGCTGTTCTTCAAGACTCGGGAGCTGAAGAAGAAGTGGATGGAACAGTTTGAAATGGCCATGTGAGTCCTCTTCTCCCGCTGCTTGGTTCACTTTCCACACTACAAAACCAACAGTAACAATAAACTGACACAAAAACCTCAAAAGACACAAATGAAAAACTCCAAACAGCAGTAACAACAAACTAAAAAAGAAAAATGAGAAGCACAGACCGTCTCTCCATCTTTCTCTTCTACTGTTCTTCATTCTCCTCCAGTTCCCCTCCAGGCACACACACCCTCCTACTTTTCCTTCTGTTTCTTTTTACTTTCTTCTCTTCCTCTGTCCCCCTCCACCTGCTCTTTATTCTCTTGAGGTGAAAGATATATAACAAAAATCCTAAACATCTCAGCTACATTTCCGTGGCACTTAACACATTTACAATGTGTAATTATCATCTCTTAGCTCAAAACCCTTTATCACTCTCAAAGGAGACATTGTACCCATTAAACCATCACCTCATCCTTCTTCTAACCTTTGGCACCTGCCCACCTGCTTCCTCTCTCTGTTGATATTCATAGCACCTGACTCACAATAGCCTGAAGGTGGATGCAACTCAAACATCCATGCATGGATGTTCAGATATACTGCTATATACCCTAACCCTAACCCTTTATTGTGTAGGATACTCTTTGTCCATGGGTGGGATGACATGTTGGTTCTTTGCTTTTGTATTCTCTCTCCAGCTCCAACATCTACCCAGAGAATGCCACAGCTAATGGGCATGACTTTCAGATGTTTTCCTTTGAGGAGACCACTTCTTGCAAGGCCTGCCAGATGTTACTCAGGTGTGTATGTGTGGGAGATCCTGAGCTTCGGGCCTGCTCAGACTTTCCTCTGTAGGGAGAGATCCTTCACTGGCCAACTGCTTGACAGAAGGGAAGCCCTACCGTGATCTATCACTCCTCTTCCTTCTTATCCTTCCTTTGGATAGTGAGTGCTATCTGCTTCTTCCTTCTAATGCTGGGATGACAGGTGTACATCACCACACTTGGCCTTTGCTGTCTTTCAAAGGACATGTGTTGGTAGTTAGGGTACCAATAATACCACATGACACTCCTTTATCTCTCCTGCATTCCAGAGGCACCTTCTATCAGGGATATCGCTGTCATAGGTGCAGGGCACCTGCACACAAGGAATGTCTGGGGAGAGTGCCCCCATGTGGCCGCCATGGGCAAGGTATTTCTGGGTTAATGTGAGGGAGGTGGGTCTGCTTCTCTGTGTGGCAGGATTTTCCTTCTGAACTATGGACTTTTCTTTTCCTTAGATTTCTCAGGAACTATGAAGAAGGTAAGATCCAATTTCATTCTGTACTTGGGAAATGATAGTGCCTCATGTGAGAGGAACCAGGCGACCCTAGAAATGGGTTCCATCACCTTGGCTGGACGAGGATGGTGGAGGAGTAAGGAATCACCAGCTGAGAATAGGTGCCTACTTTTTTCATCTCTCTCTCTAGGACAAGCTACATCGAAGGGCCCAGGAGAAGAAAAGGAATGAACTGGGTGAGTGTGCAGAGTGCTGTGAAGGAGCAACTGGATGCTACTCTAGTAGGGGCAAGAGGCTCCACCCTGACCATGCCCCCAGTCCCTCCCTGGGGATTCTAGGTGGGGCTCCACCCTGACCACGCCCCCAGCCCCTCCCTGGGGATTCTAGGCGGGGCTCCACCCTGACCATGCCCCCAGCCCCTCACGGGGATTCTAGGCGGGGCTCCACCCTGACCACGTCCCCAGCCCCTCACTGGGGATTCTAGGTGGGGATCCACTTCTAGGTAGCCATGTGTACATTGCCTCTTGTGCATACTGCAGTAAAATTGCTGGGATCCAGGGTAGATACACTTAATTAGATGCTGCCCACCTTGAGTTTGGTTTCTCCACAGTCTCATCACCACTTGCTGTTCTCAGTCTTTTTCACCTTAGATGCAGCTTTGAGTGTTCTGTCTGCTATGTTGTTCATTTTCTTCCACCTCCAGGTCTGCCTAAGATGGAAGTGTTTCAGGAATACTACGGGATCCCTCCCCCACCTGGAGCATTTGGAGTTTTTTTGCGGCTCAACCCTGGGGACATTGTGGAGCTCACTAAGGCAGAGGCTGAACACAACTGGTGGGAGGTATGGGTTGTGGTTGTTGGAGTGAGGAGCAAGGCATGAGTATGACGTTAGAAGTACAAGTGACATGGAGGGCTCAGGGCACAGCCTCATGAGGCTCTTGAGTTGCTTCCTGAGGATTCCAAGTGAAGATGAGGTCATGGCTATGGAAGCAGGGAGCCCGAGGGAGTGGAATCACAGTCTTATGATGTTCTGGAGTGGGTCCCTCTGGGACGGGTGTGTGGGTGGAGATACCCAGGGATGGGCACCTTCCTGAGATCCTGGTACTCCTTTAAAGGCCACCATGATGTCTTTAATTCTATGAATTAAATACTTTTATCTTGTGTTGAGGTGGATCTCAAGGCCTCAAGGGTGCTAAGCATTTCTATCTGCTGAGTCATACCCCAGACCCTCAGTGAGGGATTCCAGGCAGGAGCTCTATTCCTGACCACACCCCAGCCCCTCACTGGGGAGTCTCTGCAGGGCCTCTACCTCTGAAACATGTTCCCAGTTTGTCATGGTGAGTGAGAAATGAGTAAACATAGTATCACTTGAGAGGAGAAATGGATATGTGCAGGCAGATGAATGGTTAATCTTTCTCTTTCACATACACACACATACACACACACACACACACACACACACACACACACACGTAAATGGATAACTATCAGTTATGCTTTTGTTACCTGCATTTCTAGGGAAGAAATACTGCTACCAACGAAGTCGGCTGGTTCCCCTGTAACAGAGTTCGTCCCTATGTCCATGTGAGTGCCTCAGTTCTGGCTTGTGAGGGTCAAGGATTCAAGTAGAGGCCTGTTGGAGAGAACCAACCCAGGAAGTCACCTTGAGACTCTTTCATGGATCATCTGTGTATCCATCTCTCATGCCCCTCCCCATCCTGTCCATCATGGTAGGCCACACCTTGCCAAACCAAGGATTTGTATGTTCCACTGATCCACCTAGGAGTCAGCGTATGATTGCTGATTGCAGAAGCTTCTTGCTTTTTCTATGAAACAACTTGCACTTTTCTCACACAACAATGGGTGTGAGGCCATTGACTGGAACTTGATTTATTCTACTAGAGGCCACACTCTTCAAGTTCAGTAGTTTTGATTCACCTTTAACGTATTTCATGCTACAGTCATTTCCTTTGTATGCGTGTGTGGGTGCATTCCGTGGCTTACATGTGGAGGGCAAAGGATAAACTGTGAGAGGTAGTTTCCCCTTCTACCGTATAGATCCTGGAGATTGAATCTGTGTGGTCAGACTTGGGGGCAAGAACCCTAACTTACCGAAACCTAAATTAACTTCCAGGTTTAATCAGGACAACATGCTTCCTAATGACGGTTTTATGTTAGTATCGCTGTCTTTTGCTCACATTCACACCCAAATGCCCTCCCCGTTCCTCTTTCCCTTCCTCTGCTTTCTGTCTTACTTACTTGTTCTCTACACATCTGCCACATTGAGTTGACTTTGGTCCATTGTTGAAGGAAATATTGTTCCTGGTGTCCCAGTTTCATTTCTGTTTCTGTGATAAAATACCCTGACAGAAAGTATTTTGGAGGAAAAAGGGGTCTATTTCAGCTTTTAATTCTAGATTACAGCCCATCATTGTAGGGAAATCAATGCAGGGACTTCAAACAGCTGCTCACATCACGTTGACAGTCAAGGTCAGAGAGAAATGACTGTGTGCATTGTCATCTACTCACTTGTTTATACTCATCTCAGTTTATCCTCTCTTATACGGTTCAGGATCCATGCCTAGGGAATGATCTACCCACAGTGGGCTGGGTTTCCTATGTCAGTTAACAGAATTAAGAGAACCTCCTACAGGCACATCCATGGGCAGCTTGATCTATACAGTCTCTTCTTGAGACTGTCTTCCCAGGTGATTCTAGTGAGGTTGGGTCATGCTGGAAAGCTGGCTATCATATTTGTTTGAGAATATGTGTGTATTATATATGGTGTATAGACATGAGAGAAGCCAAATGGGTTATAGGGTTGTTTTCCCATGAAGTGGGTTTTTCTGAAGTCTTACAGGTAAGGGTTTTTGTTTGTGTTCCCAGGGCCCTCCTCAGGACCTGTCTGTGCATCTCTGGTGAGTAAAAATCACACTTCCTTATTTTAAAGTGTTTTTATTTTGTGTGTAGGGGGTGTCAAGGGAGAACTGAGGCTGAATGTGGAAGAGTTTAGAACCATCAGTAATTTATTATTTGGATCCCAAGCACTTCTGAGCTAAGAGATTCTGGGGAGGAACAGGGAAAAGGGAAGGTGGCCTTGGGAGATTGTTAAAGTCATAGTGACAGTAATGAAGGTGATGATGGTGGTAATGATGGTGATGAGGATAGTGATGCTGAGGTGGTGATGGTGCTGGTGGTGATGAGAATGGTGATGCTATGGTGGTGATGGTGATGATGTTGGGAATTATGGGGGTGATGGTAGAGATGATGATGGTGGTGATAGTGATGATGGGGATGATGGGGGTGATGAAGATGATAATGGTGATGGTGGTGATGGTAGAGATGATGATGGTGGTGATAGTGATGATGGGGGTGATGAAGATGATAATGGTGATGGTGGTGATGAGGATGGTATCGCTGGTGATGTTGCTGGTGGTGATGATGATGGTTAGGGTTTAGAGGAGAGGGTGATTATGGTGCATGTGATAGTGGTGATAGTAACTGTGGTGAGTGATGACGATGATGATGATATTGAAGGTGATAGTGATGCTGATTATACAGAAAGAGGTTACAGTGTGTATATGCCCACAATATATAAAAATGTAGTTATATATGTATTATTATACATTACACATAACTGTATTATTCATGCTGCACATATCATCATAATGCACTGTATATGTAGTTACACACATAAATATGGATACTTCAGCATGTATTGTGTAAGGAGACAGACGTGACTGGTGAAACAGCTCAGAGAATAAAAGCACTTGCTGATAAGCTGGGGGAATCTGAGTTCAGGAAACAAAACAAGCCTTTGTGTCCCTGGAGGGAGGAGAGGTCTGATGCTAACCTCCACATGCACCACAACAGTAATAAAGAAATTCAAAGGCCATAAATACACCACATCACAATATTCACATTGGTATTTGGTATGTTTTAGTGCATTCAGAATGGACCACAGCTATCACTTCTAGTTCCAGAATCTTCTACTCACTCCTCAGTTCCATTCCTACAGGGGGGATTCTCGTGACCAGTCCCAGAACCTACAAATCTGCTCCCTGTCTGTAGACTCTTCTGCTGTGGACATTCCCCACATGGGGTCCCACGCTGTGCATCCTATGATGTCTGGCTCGTATACTGAGGCTTGTGTAGGCCACGCTGTGGCCATGCATAGGCTTTATTCCTATTTCAGTTGAATTCATTTTTCTGGTTTTTTAAAACATTGCATTAAATACTATTAATTTATTTTAGGGTTTCCCTTAAGTGGTTTTTTTTTTTACATTTATTGTGCATGTGTGCATGTGTGTGTGTGTGTGTGTGTGTATGTGTCCATGTGTGTGCATGTCTGTAGGTCATAAGACAACTTGTGGGAATTGGTTCTTGTTTTATCCAGTGGATCCCCTGGATTGAACTGAAGTTCCGAGGCTTGGCAGCAAGCTCCTTTACCTCTGAGCCCTCTTGACCACCTTTCCCCTAACCTTTGTATATGACGCTGACACCTCACTTCGTTTCTATCCTGGTGCTCACAGAGATGAGTGTCCAGCGTGAGCTCAGCAAAATACCTGTCAAAGCAAATGGCCAAATTACAGGGACCCCCCCAAAGCCTTAGCTGCACCCCAACCCTGCACTCCTTGGCATGACTGACTCTGTGTGTCCCTGCAGGTATGCGGGCCCCATGGAGCGAGCAGGAGCCGAGGGCATCCTCACCAACCGCTCTGATGGGACCTACCTGGTGCGGCAGAGGGTGAAAGATACAGCAGAATTCGCCATCAGCATTAAGTAACTTCTCTTTCCCTGATGATACAACTGTGACCTGGGCTTCTCTCTCCCTGACTGGGCTCCTCCCTCCATGGCCACACCCCTGACCTGGGCTTGCCAAGGAGAGCTAGGCTTTTACTGTATAAAAGTGTAGTACACTGTCCACATGCACCTTTCTATAGGACTACTGCAGTCTACTGATTTTCATTGTCTTGCCTCTTCTCTCCCTTACCTAGTCCCATCTTTCTTTCTTACCCCCTTGTATTTTTTTTGCCTCTACTCTTTCTGCCAACACTCTTAGCCTTGATGTGTGAGTTAGAAGCTGTGGTATTTGTCTTCCTGTGTCTGGCTTATTTCACTTCATAGCATCCTCCCCTTCCTCCATGTTGTAATGTTGCCGTCCTTTTCAGGACTGGACAGCATTGCACTGTGTGTGTCTAACATAGTTTCTTCTCTACAGACACTTCAGTTGATTCCATGTCCTGGGTGTTGTTATAGTTCTGAACACAGGCTCATTGGTATCACATAGATATGCTGACTGTCTGTCCTTGGGTCTAGATCTGGGATTTTTACTTGGATTATTTGTTTGTGGGTGTTTACCCATGTGCTCACATGTGGAGGCTGCACACATGTGGAGGCCGCAGGCTGATGGCAGGTGTCTTTAAGAAATTAGAAATTACATTTGTGTGTGTGTATGTGTGTGTGAGGCCACATGTGCCATAGCATGTGGTGGTTGAGTTCTGTCTTTCCACCATGTGGGTATCAGGGATTGAATTTACTGTGTTAGGCTTGGTGGAAAGTGCCTTTGTGCATTGAACCGCAGCCCTACCTTGACTCCCCCCCCCACCTGTGAGACAGGGTTTCTCTGTGTAGCTCTGGCTGTCCTGGAACTCTGGAGACCAGGCTGGCTTCAAACTCACAGGGATCTGCCTGCCTCTGCCTTCTTAGTGCTGGGATTAAAGGGGTGCAGCACCGTGACCTTCTTCCACCTTGAGTTTTGAAGCATAATTTTTCACTGAGACTCACCTGTCTCCGCCCCACCCCAGGACTGGGGTTATAAGTGTTTCCCCACCTTGGTCTTCTTAAGAGGATTCTGGGAATTGAACTCGAGTCCTTATGCTTGAGCCCTTGACTGACTGAGCCACTGACTGAGCCATCTCTCCAGCCTCCGTATAGTATATCTTATATCCTTGAACTGAGGGGTGGAGTTTTTCTAGCTTAGCTTTGATCTCCAGTTTTGGATCCCAGCAGACTGTCTGTGCTTTGTCTTGGAGACAGCAGTAATGACTGGGGTCAAATGGAACCTCAAGTGGTTTTTTTCTTATAATTTTTTATTTAAAAGTTTTTCTTTTTTTTTTTTTTAACATACCAATCACTGTTCCCTCTCCCTTCCTTCTTCCCATTCATCCCCAGCTTCGTCCCACAACACCTCCCATGCACTCCTCAGAGAGAGTATGAACTCCCAGGGGGAGTCAGTTCAGTCTGGCATATCCAGTTGAGGCAGGACCTAGCCCTTCCCCCAGTATCCAGGCTGAGCCAGGTGTTTCTCTGTAGGAAATGGGCTCCAGTAAGCCAGTTCCTTCACTAGGGATAAATCCTGGTCCCACTGCCAGAGACCCCACAAACTGCTCAAGCCACTCAACTGTCACATTCACTGAAACCACATTCAGAGGGCTTAGTTAAGTGCCCTGCTGGCTTCCCAGCTTTTAGCACAGAGTCAGTGAGCTCTCACTAGCTCAGGTTAGCTGTCTCTGTGGGTTTCCTCATCATGATCTTGACCCCTTTGCTCATATGATCTCTCCTCCCTCTCTTCACCTGGACTGGGAGCTCAGCCCAGTGCTTAGCTGTGGATCTCTGCATCTGCTTCCATCAGTTGCTGGATGAAGGTTCTATAATGACAATCAGGGTGGTCATCAATGTGATTACAGGAGAAGGCCAGTTCAGGTACCCTCTCTGCTATTGCTTGGAGTTTTACCTGGGGTCATGTTTGTAGATTCCTGGGTATTTCCCTAGCACCAGGTTTCTCCCTAACTCCTACATTGGCCCCTCTATCAAGTCATCTATTCTGTTGTTCTCCCTCTCTGTTACTCCCCCAACTCAACCATCCCATTCTCTCATGTTCTCTTCACCCCCCCCATCTCCTCCCCCTATAGTCCCTGTTTATTCAGGAGAAATTACCTATTTTCCCTTCCCAGAAGATGTGTGATTGTTTCTCTTAGGTTCCTAGCCTCTCAGGGGTCATGTATTGTAGCCTGGTTATCCTTTGTTTTACATCTAAAATCCACTTATGAGTGAGTACATACCATGTTTGTTTTTCTGGGTCTGGATTACCTTACTCAGGATGTTATTTTCTGATTCCATCCATTTGCCTGAAAATTTCAGGATGTCATTTTTTTAAAATCCATTCTTTGATCAAGAGGCATCTAGGTTGTTTCCAGGTTTTAGCTATTATGAGTAATGCTGCTATAAACATAGTTGAGCTAACGTTCTTGTGGTAAGATCCTTTGGGTATATGCCCAAGAGTGGTATTGCTGAATCACTAGGTAAATTGATTTCCAGTTTTCTGAGAAACTGCCATACTGATTTCCAAAGTGGCTGTACAAGTTTACATTCCCACCAGCAATGGAGGAGTGTTCCCCTTGCAGCATAGGCTGTCATCAGTGGTTTTGATCTTAGGCATTCTGAGAAGTATAAGAGGTGTTTTGATTTGCATTTCTCTGATGGCTTGAGATGTTGAGCTATTCTTTAAGTGTCTTTTGGACATTTGAGATTCTTCTGTTAACATTTCTTTGTTTAGATCTGTACCTCATTTTAAATTGGATTATTTGGGGTTTTTTTGATCTGTAGTTTCTTGGGTTCTTTATACATTTTAGAGATTAATCCTCTGTCAGATGTAGGGTTGGTGACGATCTTTTTCCATTCTATAGGCTGTCATTTTGTCTTATTGACCGTGTCCTTTGCCTTACAGAAGTGTCTCAGTTTCAGGAGGTCCCATTTATTAATTGTTCCTTTCAATGTCTGTGCTACTAGTGTTATATATATATAAAGTGGTCTCCTGTGCTAATTCAAGGCTATTTCCCACTTTCTTTTCTATCAGGTTCAATGTAATTGATTTATGTTGAGGTATTTGACCCACTTGGACTTGAATTTTGTGCATGGTGATAGATAAAAATCTATTTGCATTCTTCTACATGCCCCTATCTGTTTATGCCAGCAACATTTATTGAAGATTTTTTTTTCCATTTTGGCTTAAAAAATTAAGGTGTGTGGATTAATGCCAAGGTCTTAAAAAAGCATCTTCAATAAATCAATGTGGTTTTGATTTGCATCTGCACAATAGTTTCTATCCATGATAGAAGCTGGGGAGATGGATTAGTTCGAAAAGTCCCCTCTGCACTAGCTTGCTGGCCTCTGTTTAATTTCTCAGGAGCCACAGGCCTGGCTGCACCTGTGACTCCATATCTGAGAACTGAGAGACAGAAGGATCCCGGATTCTGCTGGCTAGGCTTGCCTGATCCCTGAGCTCCAGGTCCCTGGAATGTGGAATGTGCTTGTGAGGGGCCTGCGTGAAGCAGGGGAAAGTGGCTGTGGTGCCAGGGCCCACTCCACCTGTGCAGGTGATCGCTGGGCACAGCTGTCTTACACGCCAAGCCCTGGGGTTAACTCACACTGGTCACTCTACACCTGATTCTACCTTTATTTTTAGCTTTGAGGTTTTCAATATTTTTGTGAGAGATCAGCAACATAACAAAAGTTTATTCCCTGTGTATGTGCATGTCCCATAGTACACTGTGAAGGACAGAAGACATCACTATGCCCAGTATCTCTTTCTGTTTTTCTTGTTCTGTGACTCAGCCATGATAATGAAGCTCCTTTTCTTCCCATCCTTCCTATTGCATGTCATTCATGCTGCATATCAGAGTCTTTCCTCTCTGTCCAAGGACACTGTCTTCTTTGCAGAGAGAATGTCTTAGGGTTTCTGTTGCTGTGATGAAAAAACAACTTGGGAGGAATGGGTTAATTCAGCTTACACTTCTACATTATACCCCATCACTGAGGGAAGTCACAGCAGGAACATGGTGGTAGGAGCTGGTTCAGAGGCCATGGAGGGTGCTGGCATGCTCCTTATAGCTTGCTCAAACTGCTTTCTTATAGAACCCAGGACATCCACCCCAGGGCTGGCAGTACCCATAGTGGACTGGACCTTCCTGTCAGTCACTAATTTGAAAATGCCCTACAGCCTAATCTGGTGGGGATGGTTTTTTTGACTGGGTTCTCTCTTTCAAAATGTGTCTACTTTGGGTCAAATTGATATACAACTGGCCAGCGGAGAGATCAGTGCCGAGTGTCTGGCTTGCTTTGACCTTTTAGAACTTTAGTCCTCGGGACATTGCCCCCCACATTCAGGACGGGGCTTGCCCTGTCACTTAGCTCCCACATAGACTTGCCCAGAGGTCATTGATGGGGTTGACACTCAGGATGAGTTATCTCAGGGAGAAAAGAAAAATCCTATGTGAGATGAAGATTGGGAGCCTTAAAGTAGCAGAGACCCCTCAGGGGATGGGTTGGGCACTGTTTCTGTCTCTTAACGGCAGGACTCTCTTCCTTGGAGGAATTCCAATTTGATTCTTTCATCTTTGGGGCTTGTAGCCTGGGTGGATGCATGGTAGAGAGCCTCAGACTCGGCACTCAACCATCTTGTTCTCTCTCTCCCTTGTTCCAGGTATAACGTGGAGGTCAAGCATATTAAAATCATGACATCAGAGGGGCTGTACCGGATCACAGAGAAGAAGGCTTTCCGGGGCCTTCCGGTAAGGGCCACTGCCTTCACCTCCACAGAAACTGCTCGGAGCCCATGCAGCATGTGTCTGCACTCATGCTGTAGGGTCCTCACTTTATATTTAGAGAATCTCTTCCCAGTGGTTCCCACTGACTGTGAGCTCATCCCCTTAAAGACCAACAACATGGGAAAGACAGTTATGACAGAATAGTGCTGGATGCTCACAGAGGTGTTTGTGGATGTCAAACAGGCTAAGCTGGAAAGAAGGCTCATGGATAAAGTGCCTGAGAGCCTGTGTTCAATCCCCAGAATTCATGTAAAAGCCAGATGTGGTGGTGTATGCCTGTATGTGGTGGTGCATGCCTGTAGGTGCATGGCTGTATGTGGTGGTGCATGGCTGTATGTGGTGGTGCATGCCTGTATGTGGTGGTGCATGCCTGTAGGTGCATGGCTGTATGTGGTGGTGCATGGCTGTATGTGGTGGTGCATGCCTGTAGGCACATGCCCTCGGGACCTGGAGACAAATGGAACCCTGACTTGGCAGACAGGGAGATCCAGGCTTGGGGAGAGGCCTTGCCTCTAAATGTAAGGTGGAGGCTGACCTGAAGCGAACCTCTGGTCTCCACAGGCATGCCCACAGCCATACACAGACATGTGTATGCACACACTAACCACAGTGGACCTGTGAAAGTCAGAGGGCTCTGTTGAGTCAGGTCTGTCCTTCCATTGTTACATGCATTCTGGGGATCGGGGACAGATTGTGACATCTGAACTATCTCACTTGCCCCATTCCCTCCACCTTTTTTCACAATATTGGCATTTATTAGCCTGGGGTTCTTTAATGGGGCACTTTGCTTGTGGCATACCCTGAATTTGGGTACAACTGATTCCTTGTCATCAGCATGAGCCATCTATGGGAGAAATATCCAACAATCTAGCAAAACAGGGATGTTGAAATCAAATCTAAAGTCTTATACAGAGGCCAGATGTGAGGTACTAATGCTGCTCATGATCACCTAGTTCCTGCTGTGGGGCCTGAGCAGAGAATGTAGTGTCTTTGTTTATAAAATGAGAGATGGTTGATACGATGGCTCAGTGGGTAAAAGTGATTGCCACCAACCCCAAGGACCCGAGTGTGACCCCTGGGACATACACCGTGGATGGTGAGAGCTGAGTTTTGCAATGGATCTCTGACCTTCCATGTACTCTGTAGCACCCTCCCTCAAAGAAATAATAAATGTGAAATGGGAGAATTGGGAACATTCTCAACACTCAGGGGTCTGTGGAGGCCTTGGTAGTGTGTAGTGCGTACACTGGCTGGTGCTTGCCTGATAGTAATTATAAAGGCACCGATTGGAGGCCTTGAATTTGGTGAGCCAATTTGGTAACCTCGACCGGAGGTAAATGAATTGGTTGTTTGGAGAAGTGGCCTCAGCCTATGGTAGTCCATCATTTACTTAGTTCACCATTGTGACCAAACATCTGGCAGGTTCTTCCAGCTCACAGCTAGAGGCCAGGGGCTGTCTTGGAGGGAGGTGGGGCAGGAGCATGAGGCAGTGGTCATGTTCATTCATAATCAGAGAGCAGAGAGATGGATTTTGGTGCCGAGCTTGGTTTCATCTTCCTATTCTCCCTGGGACAGCAGCTATGGATGGTGCCATTCGCATTCAGGCGGCTCGTCTCACCTCATCTAACTTCATGCAGCCATGCCCAAAAGTTTGTCTCTTGCATGAGTCTAGGTCCTTCAAGGTGACAGTCAATATTACCCCATCTCAGGGTCCCTTCTGCAGATGGTTTTTGCTGTTCCAGTAGAGGAGCAGGTCCCCAAGGAGCTATTTGGAGTGCAGACAAGGGTCTGAGCTGTGCTCTGCTGTGGGCTGGCCAGCTGGGGTAACAACTGTCCCATGGTGATTTTTTCAGGAACTGGTGGAATTTTATCAGCAGAATTCTCTCAAAGATTGCTTCAAGTCGTTGGACACTACCTTGCAGTTCCCTTACAAGGAACCCGAGAGGAGAGCCATTAGCAAGCCGCCAGGTAGGAGGGCTAGGGGGCACCCCAGGCTGGCAGGCTGCTCAGCACCTTCCCTAGGCAGAGGGAGAGCTGAGAGTTCAGAGCCTGCCTGTCCCCACTTACAGCTTCTGTAACAATTAGAAAAATGTTTATTTGTGTGCCATTGTGTGATGATGGAGATTTCTCTTTTTATTTGTTAAAGATTTGTGTGTGTGTGTGTGTGTGTGTGTGTGTGTGTGTGTGTGTAGGCACATGCGCCACATGAGTGCTACATTAATTAGGGTTTCTATTACTGTGAAGAGATACCATAACCACAGCAACTCTTATAAGGAAAATATTTAATTGGAGTCGCTTGCTTACAGTTTTAGAGGTTCAGTCCATTATCATCATGGAGAAGAGTATGGTGGTATGTAGGTGCTGGCTACATCTTGATCATCTTGATGAGAAGACAACAGGAAGGCATTGAGGCACTTGGCATGGCTTGGGCATATATGAGATCTCAAAGCCCACCACACAGTGACATACTTTCTCCAACAAGGCCACACCACAGAATAGTGCCACTTCCTGTGAATTTATAGGGGCCAATTACATTCAAACTACCACACTCCACTCTGGCCTCCATAAGCTTGTAACAATATTGTAATGCAAAATGCATTCAGTCCAACATAAAAAGTCCCCATAGTCTCAACAATGTTTAAAAGTGTAAAGTTTAAAGTTTCTTTTGAGATTCATGCAATCTACTAACTGTAATCTCCTATAAAACCAAAACAATCCAGACCACATACTTCCAACATATAATGGCACAGGGTATACATTAGCATTTCAAAGCACAGCAAAGGGAGCCCAGTGAGGAAACACTGAACCGAAGACCAAAAACCAGCTAAGCAAACTCCAAACTCTGCATCTCCATGTCTGATGTCAGTGTGCTCGTCAGACCTCCAACTCCATTCAGCTTGGTTGGCTGTAGCACACTCCTTCCTCTTGGGCTGCTTTCACTCCGTGTTAGCCCCTCTTCTAGGCAGGTATCTCTGGGCCTCCATTCAGGGATACCCCTGACACATGCCTAGCTTCTTTCTTTAGCTTTCTCCCAGAGGCAAATTCCGTAACCCACTTTTTTTTTCTGTCCCTAACTCTAAAGCCAGAATAACATGGTGGGAGATGCCAAGTTCTGCTTCTTGCTAGGGCTGGAACATGGTCCTCTCATTTGGACTTCCAGCTTTTGGACTTCCACTGCCCAAGCTTGGCTGCTCTAGAACTTGCTCTGTAGACCAGGCTGGTCTCCAGCTCAGAGATGTGCATGCCTCTGCCACCCAGTGCTGGGATTAAAGGCATGTGCCACCACATTAGGCTCTAAGCTTTTCTCTTTAGTTTCTTTTACCAAGTTGAAAACTTATCTGGGTGGGATCTTGCCCTGATGTCACCACTCCCTTTAATCAATTTCTTAATCTGTTTATCTTAATGAACACAGGACTTGGCTCCGTTTCACTTTTTGGTACCCCTTTTTAAATCTGCAAATTTTATGTTTTTATTTGCTCAGCTTGCTCCTTTTTTTTTATTATAAATCTTCATTAAAGTTACCACTAATAATCACATGACACAGTCTATACGAGGCTGCTTTGAGATTTCTTCAGCTAGCAGAATTAATCCAAAACTCTTCACTTTAGCCTCAGGCAGACTCTTTGGACAAGGGCAAAAAGCAGCCACATTCTTCACCACAATATCACAAGAGTGATCTCTAGGCAACATGCTAAAGTTTTTCTCCTCTGAGTACTGTTAAGTATTCCCCCTTCATAGTTCAAATAACACTTAGTACCACTGTTTTCCATGTGCCTATTAGTATGGCATGTTAAGCAGTGCTTAAAGAATTCCACTTTTTTCCCCCTAACCTAAACTTCCTAAATCCAAATTCCTCCAGACAAAAACATGGTCCAGCCTATCACAACAATACCCCAGTGCCTAGTGCCAACTTCTGCCTTAGTTTGTGTTTCTATTGCTGTGAAGAGACACCATGACCATGACAACTATTGTAAGAAAAACACTTAGTTGGGGCGACTCACTTACAGTTTCAGGGTTTCAGTCCATTGTCACCATGTTAGGGAGCATGGCAGCACAGAGGCAGACATGGTACTGGCTACATCTTGATAAGGCAACAGGAAGTAGACTGAGGCTCTGAGCATTGCTTGGGCATATGTGAGATCTCAAAGCCCATCGCCACAGTGACACACTTCTTCCAACAAGGCCACATTTCCTAATAGTACCACTCTCTATGAGTTTATGGGGGCCAATTATATTCAAACTCTCACAAGTGCAGTGTCTACGGAGGCCAGAAGAGGGTATGGGAATCCCATGGAGCTGGAGTTACAGGTAATTGTGAACTACCCAACCTGGGGGCTAGGAACCAACCCCAGTCCTCTGGAAGAGCAGCATGTGTTCTTAATCTCTGAGCCATCTCTCCAGTCCCTATTTTTATTTTTTAATGTTGTGTATACATGTGTTTTTGTGTATGGCTCTGTGCACTTGAGTGTAATATTCACAGAATCCAGAAGAGAGTGTTAGATTCTGCCTAGGAAATGGTGTCACTCATGGTGGACTTGACCTTCCACATTATTTCACTTCACTAACACAATCTCCACAGACATGCCCACAGGCCAACACAATGCAGACATCTCTCTCTGAGACCCTCTTCCCCAGTTATTCCTAGGAAAGTCGAGTTGATAATTGAAGCTGACCATCCCAGAAGCTTTTCAACTAGGTGGGGCCTTCTCTCTCTACACTGTTCCCAGATGATGTCTGGGATTTATCTCAGATGCTTAGGCATTTTATTTTTTTTCTCAGCTGGAAGCACCAAGTATTTTGGTACTGCCAAAGCCCGCTATGACTTCTGTGCCCGGGACCGGTCAGAACTATCCCTTAAGGAAGGTGACATCATCAAGATCCTCAACAAGAAGGGACAGCAAGGCTGGTGGCGTGGAGAGATCTATGGCCGGGTGAGGCAGAGGGGGATCACTAAGGGGGTGTGGTGTGTGGTGTGTGTTCCATGTTGGTCACTCCTAGTCGGAGGGGAAAGGACACTGAGATTTAACACATTTTCCCCACCAACATCTATTTATTGGTAACCTACTATAAACTGGAGATTTTTCTGAGTGCAAAGAGAGCATTGTCCAATGGCTATCTTTGTGAAACAATGTTTAGTGAGATCTTCTGGACCTGTAACCAGACAGTCACAGAAGGGAGCAATTAGGATTGCCATGGGAAATAGGACCCCAAGGGAACTCATTACCTACCCTTCCAGGGTGACGAGAGGCTAGTGAGGTAAGAAATAAGAAGGTTAAATGGATAAAATGACTGCCAGTGGACTGCAGAGGTTCCAAGCTTGCATTATAATCTTAAAGATCCAGTTCAGTTCCATCAGTTCATCCATTCCTCAGAAACCACCTATCTATCCGTTCACCTGCTCATTGATTCACTCACTTATTCACCTATGTGTATATACATCCATTGGCCCACCCATCCATCCATCCATCCACCCACTCATCAACCCACTCACTCATTCACCCATGAGTACATCCACCCATTGACCAACCCTCCTCTTCTACCTCCCACTCACCCATCATTCACATAAAAAGGAAACTGAGTGTGGTGGCATCCACATGTAATCTTGGTGCCAGGAAGGCAAAGATAGGCAGATAACTGGGGTTCACCGAACAGCTAATCTCACTTAATTGGTGAGTTCCAGGCTGATAAAAGATCCTGTCTTTGAAGACAAGGTGGCTAGTACCCAAAGGATGACACACCATGTTGACCTGTAGCTTCCACACACACATAAACACAGACAAGTCTGGCAGCAAGTGCCCTAGTCAGGGTCATTATTACTGTAATGAAACACCATGACCAAAATATAAGTTGGGGAGGAAAGGGCTTTTTTACTTACAGTTTCATAGAACAGTTATTATTAAAAGCAGTGAGGGCAGAATCCTGGAGGCAGGAGCTGATGCAGAGACCATGGAGAGTGCTGCTTATTAGCTTGTCCTGCCTGCTTTCTTATAGAGTCAGGACCTCCAGCCCATGGATGGCACATGAGTGGGCTCTTTCCATCAGTCACTAATTAAGAACATGCCTTCCAGCCAGATCTTATGAAGGCATTTTCTCAGTTGAGGTCTCATTTCAGATGACTCAAGCTGTGTTAAGTTAAAGTAAAGCTAGCCAGGACAGTAAGGTTGGGGAAAATACAGATGACAGATTCCTCAGTGTGTGCAAAGGCCGTGGAATGATAGGGTGATGGACAAGTTTGTGAGATGCAAACAAGGGGTGTTTCACTCACAGTAGGTTACCAGTAACTATTGAATACATGGAGAGGTGGACTGGGTGAACCACAGAGATCTTTTCTCACTCTGGTTCTAGCCAGGAGGAGAAAGAAGTTTCTGAAGGGGCTGCAGGCCAGCTTCCTTTGGCGGAGTTCCTACTTTGTACTATAAGGTGGGAGACCCTTCTCCATGTTGTCCTCTGATGAATTTGAGCATCTAGCTTTCTTCCTTGCTAGCGAGTTTACTCAGTATTTGTTGAGTGACAATAAGGACACTGTTTAGAACTGTTCTATTGGGAGAAACACACCAAAAAGTTCCCATGATTTAGAGAAATGCTTCAACTTGCTAAACACATTTGTTGTCACATTTAGTTAGTTATGCTGGACAGATAGGGCTTGAGGGAATCATTTGAAGCAGATCTTGGGGTAGACAGTGTACATCGAAGCATTTATTTGCAAGTCACCTGTGTCTGTGCCACCATCCTCTCTGTTTATATGTCTGTCTATGCACCCATTCTCCCACCCATATATTCATTAAGCTATTGTTCACCCACCATCCATCTGTTCACTCATCATCAATTATCTACACATTTGTTCATCTATCACCTACCCATTCACTTTTTATCCATCTATTCATCTATCTACCCACCCACCCATGGGTCCACCAATCCAAACATCCATCCATCCATCCATCTGTTTATTCATTTATTCATCTATTAACCCATTCATCTATCCACTACCCATTCATCCTATCCACTCATGTATCTACAAACTATCCATCCACCCATCCATTATTCACCCACCCCACCCATCCATCTATCCATCTGTCTACTCAAAATTTCAAGAAATATTACTAAAATGTTTAATAAGCACTGGGACCTGTTCTAGGCTCTTGGAAATTTTGTGAGTAGGAAACAAAACTCACTACATGTTGTGATTGGGAAGAAGAGTTGGCTTAGCATTAATCCTGATTATGTAATCATTTATTAGTACATGATGATGATGATGATGATGATGATGAGTTCTGTGAAGAATTGTAGTCAGAAGTTTCTGGCCCAGCCTAGCCCTGAGGTCAGGACCAGTAGTCCTAAATAAATATACAGAGGGTTATATTAAGTACAAGTTGGTTGGTCTATGGTTCAGGCTTATCACTTGCTAACTCTTATACGTAAGTTAATCCATATTTCTGTTTATGCTTAGTCACCTTTTTACTCAGTGCACCATTCTCATCCTGCTTCCCCTGTGTCTTATTGTCATCTCTGATCTGCTCTTCCATTTCCCAGAATTCTCCTGGTCTGCTTGCCCTGCCTGTACTTCCTGTCTAGGTATTTGACCAATCAGCATTTTATTAAACCAATAGGAGTGACAGATATTTACAGTGTACAAGAGCACAGTCTCACAGCAGAGAATAATCAGGGCAAGCGTAGATATGTGAGGAGTAGGTGGGGCTTAATAAGTTAAGCAGGATAACTAGAAGGCTTTACTGGCGAGGTGACATATGAACAGAGACTTTTGGAAGGCAGAGGGCCATCCTTGGGCATGTCTAGTGAAGTAGCATCAAGTATAAAGACCCCAAGGCAGGAGAGGTCCAGCCTGCTGTGATGAGGAGAAAAGAGGACAGAGGGTTTTCATGGGCTTCTCTTTTTTTTCCCAGATTGGCTGGTTCCCTTCCAACTATGTGGAGGAAGACTATTCTGAATACTGCTGAGCCTGGTGTGCTGCAGGACAGAGAGGCAGCTCTACGCTGAGCCCAGGAAGCCACAGGGTTGAATGGCCATGAGCAGTCCTCGATGGTGGAGCATCTGGATGGAGAGCAGACCACCAATAGCCAGCTGACAGGGTTCTCAGGATGAAGCCCAGATGATTAATTTATAATACACTGATTGTTTTGAGTCCCCCAATGAAGTTGGGGCTTAAAGCAACTGCTTCTAATAAAAGAAGGAGAGCAGGAATTGATGTGCTCCAGATCGTCTGTAAGGGGACCCACAGCAAGGGTACACACCAACAAAAGTTCATTCAGCACTGTCTTTTCTCTGCCTTTTATGGTACAGGCTGAAGGAGACTACTCTCCACATCCTCACTGGGGATTCTAGGCGGGGCTCCACCCTGACCACGCCCCCAGCCCCTCCCAGGGGACTCTAGGTGGGGCTCCACCCTGACCACGCCCCCAGCCCCTCCCTGGGGATCCTAGGCAGGGCTCCACCCTGACCACGCCCCAGTCCCTCACTGGGGGATTCTAGGAGGGTCCTCCACTGCTGTACCACAACATCAGTCCCTTAAAATCAGGGTCTTGCTCTATAGCTCAGACTAGCCTTGAACTCATCTTAGCCCAGGCTGGCCTTCAACTTGTCATCCTCCTGCCTTAGCTTTTTGAATGGCCTATATGACAGGCCTCTACCATCATTTTTGATTTGCTTTTCTTGTAATGAAAGTTCATGCTTTGGGTTCCAGTAGTCAGAAGTTTCTGGCCTGGCCTAGCCCCAATGTCTGTACCAGCCTGCAACTGCTTAGTCTCAAATAATCATACAAAGGTTTATATTAATTACAAAATGTTTGGCCTAATGGCTCAGACTTATTACCAACTAGCTCTTACAACTTAACCCAACCTATTCTTATTAATCTATGTATTGCCATGTGGCTCTGTGGCTTTACTTGTGTCTCATTACATCTTGTTCTCTGGGCAGCCACCTACAGCATCTCCCTGACGCTGTCCTTTATCCTTTATCTCTGCTTGGATTTCCCACCTGCCTCTAAGCTGCCTTGCAATAGGCCAAAGCATCCTCTTTATTAACCAATGGTAATAAAGCATACACCATACAGAAAGACATCCTACATCAAGTTCCTTTTTTCTACATTTCAATGAGCAAAGAAAACACTCTTGATATATACTCTCTAAAAATCCAGCTTAAATCCTACAAACCTTGGCGGCACTGTGCTGGTGCGCTAGGTGACAGCAGGCTTTTTTCTGTCCCCTTGCTTCCTGCAGAGACATCATTGTTTGCGCTGGAGCCCTTGGTGCATGCCAGACACTGGCTGAATTTTCTGGTTTACCCAGGGTTGTTTTCCCAGTGGGGTTAATCAGGACCTGTGTTGTAGTTTCATTTTTGTTGCCATGACCAAAAGCTACTTGGGGAGAGAAGGATTTGTGTTTGGCTACACTGCCAGGTTGCAGTCCATCACTGAAGGAAGTCAGGGTAGGACTGAGTTAGGAACTGAAGCAGAGGCCATGGAGGATGCTTTTGTGGTTCAGCTGGCTATTCTACAGCTCAGGACCTCTTGTCTAGGGATGCTGCTGCCCATAGTAGGTAACATCTATCAAGATGATCTCTTTCAGACATGGCCACAGGTCAGTCTAATCTTGTCAGTCCTTCAATTTAGACTCCTTCAGTGTAGCTGTGGTAAGTTGACAGCTAGAGATAATTAGAACACTCTCTTTCAGTCTCCAAACTGTCTCATTTATGTGGCAGTACTCTTCTCATTGATGGAATAAACTACTCTGACCAAAGCAGCCTAAGTCAGGAGCGGGGCACAGTTCTTCACGACAGGGAAGGCATGGTGGCAGATGTGTGAGGTGCCTGGACAAAGGGCATCCACAGTCAAGAAGTGGAGAGATGGAATGCTGCAGCTCAGTTCAGCACTCCAGCCCTCAGGATGGGGGTCACCCACATTCAGGGTGGGTCCTCCCACATCTCTTAACCTAATGTGGACTGTGGTAATATGTCACATATTTAATAAAACCTGGAATATCAAGAGATCAACCCACAATTAAAAACTAGGCAGAGGTAGATCTGGGATGTCTGGATCTCTGTGAGTACAAGGACAAACAGCTGGGCTTCAGTGGCACACCTTTAATCCAAGTACAGGGAATGGAGGGAGTGGTGACCTATGCCCCCAACCCCATAACTCCAGAGACAGAGAACTTTCGATGTTTTTGTGAGTTTAGGGCTGACTACCAAATAGAGTAGCTCATACCTTTGATTCTAACCTGGATGAGATATAGCTGGGTGAGAAGGGTATTTAAGGCAGGTGTGGGAAAACAGCAGCAATTAGAAGCAACCAGGAGTGAGGCTGAGGAAGCTGGAAGATAGCTGGGTGAGATTTGACTGTGGTGTTTCCTTTCTCTGATATTTCAGCCTTTCTCTGATATGGCTCTGAGTCTCTTTCAATACAATCAGAATTCGTGCTACAGAGACAGTCTCGTCACTACCATAGAATGCTTTTCCATGTGATGCTAGAGCCTGGCAAGCCAACTGTGTCACATTATAGTTTTGCTGTCCTAGGCTGTCCCATCTTCACCCCACCCCAAGATAAGGATTTGGAGTTATAAGATTTCCCCTGGGAGGTTTCACAGTATCCCCAGAATAGAGTTGGGGGTTCCATGTGAGCTCTACGTCCTTTCTCTCCATCTGTGTATATGTGTGTGTTCATTTGCATGACAGTGCACACGAGTGTAAGTGTACTTGCAGGTGTGGATGTGGATGTGGGGAGCCAGGGGACAGCCTCAGATATTTCCCATGCGTCATCCATTGTCTTTCTGAGGTTGGATTTCTCACTTGTCTGGAACACTGTCAGCAAGATGCCAGGCAGGAGGGCACCTTGGGTGGGAGGCAGGCAGCCCTTGTGTCTTCTCTTGGTTCAGGGAAAGTGAGGAATGCCAAAGCTCCTCCAAAAACTAAAATGTTCTTATCTGGGCAGTGGTGCACTAGGAAGGCAGAGGCAGGGGGATCTCTGTGAGTTCCAGGACAGCCTGGTCTACAGAACAAGGTCTAGAACACTACAACAGCCAAGGCCACACAGAGAAACACTGTCTTGAAAAAAACAAAGCAAAAAGTTCTTTATTCTAAGGCTGGGGAGTTGTCTCAATGATTAAGAGCACTGGCTACTCTTGCAAAGGAGCGGGTTCACTTCTTCAATTCCCCACACGGCAAGTCACAGCCATCTGTGACTTCAGTTCTAGGGGATATGATGCCCTCTTCTGGCCTCTGCAGGTACCACACACAAACACCCACATCCATAAAACAATCTTAAAACTTCCTTCTTTTCTCTTCTCTTCTTTCTCCTCCTCCTTCCCCCCCCCTTGACAGGATGCCCATGGCTATTCTGGATCTTTCTCTGTGGACCACAGAGATCTGCCCACCTCTTTCTTCTGAGTGCTGGAATTAAAGGCATGCAGTACTCTATCCTTAAAAATGATCCTTTATTTTTGAGGATTTCACATATGTATACAATGAAATATGACCATGTATACCCTGCTGTGTCTCCCCCCAACTCTAGCCATACTTCATTCAACATTTCCCCTCCTAAGTTCATGTCTTAAAACAAACAAACAACAAACGACCCACTACCAAGTCCAGTTACTGCTGTGCATATGGGGGGCGGGGCATGTGGCCATCCACTGGAGTGTGGAAACCTACTAATTGCCACACCATCAGCAAAACGGCTCCCCCTCCCCAGCAGCTCCATTGCCGAGAGCCTCTCAGTGAGGGGCGAGGCCTGGGACTGTGGCTGGCTTGGTTGTAGGCAGGTGTCCACAGCTGCTCTGAGTTCCGGAGTGCCATCATCATGCCATGTCAAGAAGATAGCATCTCAGTGCACCCTTCCCCAACCCGATGTTCCCGCTTTCTCCTTCCTGATGTGCTGAGCCTTGGTGCTGGTGGGGTTATTACGGCTCATTAGGGACGAGCAATCAATCCATCTTGCATTCTTAGCTCTTGGACCAATAATGCATCTCTCTGTGGACTAGTCCACTGTAGAAAGAAGGTTCTGTGACCCAGGCTGAGGGCTGCCCCGGGTCTGTGGGCATACACATAAATATTTAGAAGGTACTTTGATGATATGACCATTTAGGAAAACAACAGCAAGGGCTACCCCAGGGCCATGACCTCACAGCTTTGGGTCATGACCTCTGAGCCCTGGTCATGACCTCCTCTCCTTCAGTCATAACCTCCCAGCTGAGGTTTTGACCATGGTCACAGTCCTAGTCAAGAAACTGCTCCCATGGAAGGGACCTTAATTTTCTTATTTTTGTTGTTTGTTTTGGGGACAGGGTGTTATGTGTGTCTCACACTGGCTGTGGACTCACTGTGTAGCTGGGGATGACCTTGAATTCCCAATCCTCTGGTTTCCACTTCCCAAGTTCTGGGATGAGGGCGTGTGTCATCACTCCTGGTTTGTTGGGTGCTCAGGATAGAAACGGGGTGAGCCACAGCCTCACTCAGCCCAGAGGAATGCCTTTTCTCATGATGCCCTTTTTGGGTTGTGGTGACAGGGTTCCATCTCTTTACCTCAGACCGTTCCCTCTGTTCTCTTGGCTTCAGGCTCCTGGTTTTCCTAGTGGATGTTACTTATACCAAATATTGGGCTTTATTATGACATTTCCCTATGTGTGTGATGTATGCTGATCATATCCTCCATCATTCTCCTTTCCCCTGCCCACTCCTGCCGATCCCTCCTCCTCCACACAGTCCCCCTCTACTATTATGTCTGTTTCCTCATGGAACACTGAATTCCATCCTGGTTGAGATGAGACGCTGTTTATAGGAGTGTGGGCCACTGACCACTAAAGAAATGTCTGTCTGGCTCCTGGAGACCTTCAACTATCAACTCCAGCAAGGAGCAGGGTCTTGTGAGTCCCTCCTCTCCAAACTGTTAAGTCCATCAGTCATCAGGACGGGGTGGGGCCTCATGAGCCTCCCCCTGAGTCTGTTGGTTATGCATCAGACCGAATGTCTTCAACATATATTATTCATGCCCCGGCGACTCTTTCCTATTGAATAGACTTTATTTTTAAGATTGTGGTTAAACACAGCATGCCCTTCAGCATCCCTGCCATTCTGAGCGTTTTAACCATTGCTAAGTGTATTCATGCCTCCAGCACCGACACCCACTTTCCAAAACTTTCTCATCATTTGCATTCCATAACATACTGCCCTCTGCTCCTAGGTCTTGGCAGTTCCTATTTAGAATTTATTCAAAGTACTTTGCGACTAAGTCAAGAGCCAGAAGTTGGCTATTTATGTAGATTTCTTTCCATTGGCTGGGCTCACCCTTACCCAGCACAAATAAATGAAGGGCTAGCTTGGGTGGCCAGGGATGCGACAGAACTTCAGGGTGTACGTTAAGCAGGAAGGTGCCCATGGCCCGATGTTAGATCCAGTTTTGTGGGCAGGTAGAGAATAGTTGTGGAGACATATTGGAGATTTGGGGGGTCATCTCACCTGCTAGGAAAATAACTGCACATTTGGGGGGATGACTGTGCCTTTCTGTATGAGAGCCAGGGACATACTCTTTTGAGGACACAGTGTCATGATGTGGCCAGGGAGATGGCTCAGGGGTTGAGAACTCTTGCTGTACAAACATGATGACCTAAGTCTGAATCCCTGGCACAGGAGTAAAAAGCTGGGCTTGGCCATATGCTCGTGTAACACCAGCCCTCTCAGGGGTGGAGGCAGGGGGCTTGCTGGCTGTTAGCTGAGCTCTTGTGCAGCAAGAGATCTTGTGTGGAATAAATGGAGAATGATAGCCTTTTGTGAGTTTTGGCATTTACATATATAGGTGTGAATATCACACACATACACATACACACACACATACGCACACACACACACACACACACACACACACACACACACACCAAACAATCTTAGCATTAAGGGACCCTCTTAGTACTCTAATGGATGGTTCTCAACCTGTGGGTCACAACCCCTTTGCAGGTCAAATGATCATTTTTGCAGGGGTTAAATATTAGACATCCTGCATATCAGATATTTACATTCTGATTCATAATGGTAGCAAAGTTACAGTTATGGAGTAACATCAAAATAATTGTATGGTTGGGGGCCACCACAACATGAGGAGCTGTATTACAGCATTTCAGTATTAGAAAGGTTGGGAACCACTGTTTTATTGGCTAATAGAGGCCGCAGCACCGCCTGGTTCTCCTTCAGGATAGGCCATGGCTCAGGGGTCTGGTGTGAAATACTTGCTATGTCTGAGGGGCCTGGGAAGGCACTGCTGTGAGAGGCAATGGACTCCCGAGCATCAAGGACTGCATTAGTATTCACTAGAGGAACAGGATGGAAAAGAGGAAGAGTCATCAGTGTGACTTATACAATATCATCTGGTTTGTCCACAATGGCCGCCTGCATGCTGCAGAGGCCAAGAACCTCACAGCAGCTCAGTCTATGAGGTAAGTGCCTCAGAGTCCAAATATGAAGGGCCAGAGGATTCTGGGACAGTGCCAAGTCTTCAGGAAAGGATGGTAGGAGGAAAACAGAGGCAGCAACACAGTAGATGCACCAGCCAGCAAGGAGCAAAAACAGGCAAAAATCAATAACGTTTCCCTCTCTGGAGCTGCCAGCCACTGTTGGGACCCCTCCCCAAGGTAATCCTTTCTGAATACCCTTAGAAACAGGTCTCCCAGTTCCAGTCAAGCGCCAGGCAAAGTTAATCATCACAAAGACCGTGACAATGGATGCTGCCCTTTTCCATGGTTCTTCCATGGGAAGGAAAGGCTGGACCATGGGATGCTGAGGAGTTAGAAGTTATGGATTTGTTCTTGGAGCAATTCCAGCCAGATGTGGAGTGTTTACTCCATCTTTAAGGCTCAGGCTGGCAGAAGTTAGTCAGCTCAGGCTAGGTTTTGTTGTGTGGGCTCCAGCTGGTAGTACTGACTGGGAAGATTGAGGAACCTTCAGGTGATGGGGCCCCGTTCCAGAATTGGTTCACTAGGGGCTGGCCTAGTTCAGATCTCAGCCACTTTCAGCTCATTCTCTGCTTCCTGATTGTGAGGCAGTGTGGCCAGCTTCTTCCTGCAGCCCTGCCTTCTCCACCTCCATGAACTGTGTGCCCTTGAGCTAAGAGATAAAACAAAACAAACATCCAAGGTCTTTTCTACCTCAAGTGGGTCCCCTTGATGTATTTTGTCCCAGCAATGAGAAACCCAAGCAACAGAATGAATATTTGGAACAACAATAGCCAGCCGCCATTTAAATTATTCTAAATGAAGTCACATTCCAAGGCTGTGGACATTGGGCTGTTGTGGAGTATTTGTACACCGTAGAAGATATGTTGCTGTGATTGGTGTAATAAAAAGGTGAATGGCCAATAGCTAGGCAGTAGAGGATAGGTGGGGCTTCCGGGGAAAGACAGAAAGAGGAAAAAGAATCTAGGCATACAGGGATTCACCAGCCAGGCTTTAAGGAAGCAGGATGGGCAGCAGGGAGATTAGATAATGCCATGTGGCAGAACACAGATTAAGATAAATGTGTTAATTTAAGTTAAAAGAGCTAGTTCAGAATAAGCCTAAACTAAAGCTGAGCTTTCAAAATTAATAATAACTTCCCATATTATTATTTGGGAGCTGGCTTGATACATTGGGCTTTCAACATGTGACTCTGTGGGATTATGGCAGGAAAAGATGCAATTTTATCACAACACACAGGTGCACAGTATGCAAAGGCTCTCCTAAAAATAGTTATACCCATCAGGCACAGAGATGGTCATTATCAAAGTATAAAACACACAGCCCCAAAGAAACACACATGAGCAGGTATATTCAGCAAAACACACCCACAGAGCAGGTCTTTCACGTCCCCTCCCATCTCAGGAAGTCAGATGCACAGGTGGCTACAGATCTGGTCAGGCCCCAAGTACTTGCCCCCATACCCATGGCAATATTGTCAGTGTCACAGGATTAGACTCATCTGGGAGATAAGTATCTCTCTGTGTATCTGAGAGGTACTTTCAAGAGCAGGCTGACTGAGGGAGGAAGTGTAAAAAGGAGAAAGTGGGCTGGCATTCATCCATCATCTGATTCCTGAACACAGACGCAATGTCACCTGTCTCAGCCCGTCACCATTCCCTAACCTTGAGACCAAGCAAAGCCTTCCTTCTTTTTATGGTTCTTAGAATTGTGTGCATATTTTATTTTGAGATTATAATATAATTATATTATTTTCATCTTCCCCGTTCTCCCTCCAAACCCTCCCATATACTTTTTTACTTTTTCAAATCATCTTCTCTTTTTAAAATTGTTGTCACATGCATATATATTTATATATATATATATATTCCCAAATACAACTCTCTTAGTCTGTATAATGTCACTTGTATGCACATTTTGGGGCTCACCATTTGGTGTTGCATAACCAACTGGTGTCTTTGCCTGAGGAAGACTACTTCTATGTTCTCAACATTCCTCAGTAGCATGTAGCTCTTTGTGCAGCATTGGGGTCTTGAGATCTCCTCTACCCCCAGGCGGTTACATCAGCAAGTTATCACAGGTAGTCATGTTGGTGAGACTTTATGTGAATCCTTCCTTATGTTGTTTTGTTCCATCAATGAGAAAAATAACTAATACAAGAGCCTGCAGAAGTTTACAGGCATAGAACAAAAGCACTGTCCCCAGGGCAACCAATCAAAAGCCTCTAGACTCCAGTTCTATACTTGTCTCTGCTCTCAAGATACCATTAAAACCAGGCTCACAAAGTGGGGAAGAGGCTGATGAGCCAGCTCAGAGGAAAAGGGGTCACCGCATGGACATATAAGGACCTGAGCTGATCCCAGAACCTGCATAAAAAAAGGCAGGTGTGATGACACAGAGCTGGTGAGATGGAGGCAACACGGGCCCTGGGGCTTTGCTGGTCACCCAGTTTGGCAGCATCAGTGAGTTCTGGAGTGAGTGAGACCCTGACTTGAAATGAGGAGGAAGGAGCCTGAGGAATAACATCCATACATGTGAGCATGTGTGTGCCTACATGCACACCCACATGGGAGGGTGCCTACACCATGAATGCACTCACATGCCTGTGTGTGTAGTTGGCAAATATAGCAACAAAGACAGGAATCTACTCATCCTAGGTTCATTCTGTAGCTGTGATATAGTCCGTCACTGAAGGAAGTCAAGGCAGGAACTGTGGAGGAAGGCTACTTCCAGGCTCCCCTCCCCCCAGGTGAGCTTCATTACATATCCCAGACCAGCCTGCCTAGAAGTGGTGTTGCCCAAAGCGGGCTGGGTTCTCCTGCATTAATTGACAATCCTGTCACATTCATGCTCCTAGGCCGATCTGATCTGGTAGTTCCTCAGGCTTCTTTTGACTCTAGGCTGCATCAGGCTGACAATCAAAGGTCACTATTCACACATAATAACCACAGACATTGCCATCTGCATGTCTGACACGTGGTTCCCAGACACAGACTACTTTGTGATGCTCAGCTTTAATGAGCAACTTGACCTGACCTAGAATCCCCTGGGAAGAGTCCCAATGAGGGATTGTCTACACTGGCTTGGCCTGTGGGCGTGTCTTTGGGGGACTGGTCTTAATTGTTTTAATTGATGTGGGAAGGCCCAGCCCACAGTGGATGGTGCCATCCCCTAAGCAGGTGTCCTGAACTGTGGAGAAATGAGCAGGCCTTCTTTCTCTGCTCTTAACTGTGGTTGTCATGTGACCAGCTGTTTGCCATGACTGTCTTGACCCAGCTGCTGTAATGTGGAATTGTAAACTCAACTGCTTTCTCCTCAAAACTCCATTTTGGTCAGGAGATTTTATCACACAGCAACAGAAACTAGGCCAATCTTCAAAATACTCTCCCGCAGCTGATGGAGGATTTTAAAACCATAGGTGAAGTCGTACAGTTTTCCAATGCAGAGGCAGCCATCAAACCCAGGCAGGTCCAGGGCAGATGGCAGGAAAATAAAGGCATGATCGCCCCCGATGGACACGCGCGGTAACTGCATGCAGCTGGACTGTTGCTTTCAAAGAGGAGAGGGAAGAGATTGCACGTTCCTATGGGTGTGCACATCGGTGTTTGCTCACAAGTCTGTGTATATAGCCTAGAGAGGCCGCCAGAAAGCGATCCCGGTTTTTGGCACCTCCATTTATCCTTCCAGAGGAGGCAGAGGCCTACTGGGGTGGGAGACGTCTTTAAGTTACTTGTAAAGTTTCTTGTTAAATTTACTTGTTCTGTGGGCGCGCGCCTGAGTATCACAGGAGTACATGGAAGTCAGTTCTCTCCACCATGTAGCTCCTGGGAATCGAACTCAGATCATTAGGTTTGGTGGCAAGCTCCTTTACTTACTGAGCCATCTCACCATCCCCCAAATATTTTATTATTATATATTTTTCTTTAGAAATATTTAATACTTATTTTGTATCTCTAGTGATATCTAGGCGGATGTGAGCTTCAGTTGTTGAATTGATGCCCTGGAAATTTTATTTATTTATTTTTTAAAAGAGAGATACACTTATCAAAGGAATGACCCCGTTGTTGTTGGAATTCCATGTGATGGAGTCAGGCATGGGGTTGGCTTGGTCCTAGGATTCCAACTTCTCTATATAGTGCTGGGAGGCTCTAGTTTATTTTCAGAAACTTTGAGATATCTAACCTCATAATGCTCACTTGCAGCTGTTTGCTGTCATCTAGTGGCCACGAGAGGTATGGCGCCTGCATCCAATTTATGCTTATATGCCCCCACCTCCTTCCATATCCACTCTCACCCCAACCTTCTCTCAACACCATGCCCTCTTTTTTCAGTTTAAAATAACACATCCAGTTCAATTTGGGGCATCTATGTAGTTCTTGGTATGTGGCAATCCACTGGAGCATCGTCAACCTACAGGGGTTGGGGGCATCCCTTAAGAAAGATGGTAAGGGTGGGTGGATGACGGGAGTTAGGGGAAGGGCAGGCGGTGTGATGCATGTGATCACAATATATCCTATACATAGAGGAAATTCTCAAGAACTAATAAAAAACACAGTAACATGGGCCACAGAATCAACTAAGCAGAACTCATAGGGTCTCACCGAGACCTAAGCAGCAATTCTTCATGGGTCTGCCCTAGGTCCCTTGTATGTAAGTTATGGTTGTTAGCATGGTATTTCTGTGGGACTCCTAACTGTGTGGGGGTATCTCTGACTCTTTTGCCTACCTCCTTTCTGAAGGGAGAGGGAGGAGCAATGGATCTGGGGGAGGGGGGGGAGAGAGAAACTGACTGGATGTATTGAAAACAAAAAACATATAAATCAAAAATTATGATAAAATAGCCAAAGCACGCTATATAGCGGTGCTGGGTGGAGGATGTACAGCTGACTGCCCATGCTTTGCATGTTTGAGTGCACACCCCGCCTCCTCGTCTGTATTTTATTTTTCTGAGTTCTTTCTGATTCTTAGAATCCTTGCATCATCTCGGGTCATGGCCTTCTGCTTCACTCTGACAAAGATGAAAAACAGTAACTAGAATTTGCAAGCTTCTTCCTGAATTTTCGGTAACCATGTCGATCGTGGTTCCAAATGAACGGGACAGCTCTCCCCCAGAATTCATGATGATCTTTCTTTCCTTGGTTGGTTCTTTTTCATTTTTTCAAAAATATGACTAACTTTTAATTGATTCCTCAAGAATTCTATATATTTTTCATGCACCTTAAAAAAGAAAACATTTACATTAGACAACTTCTCTTATGAGTGTTTTGCTTACCTGTCTGTATGTGCACCATATGTATTCTTGGTGGCTATGTTGTCATGTTAAGATCACCGTGGAGCTGGATTTGATGCAAACTCATGAAGGTTTTTATTACTATGAACAGGTTACAAACAAATCCGGGTCAATACCTTTTGTTCCAGCACAGTGGAGGGTTATAGCCGGAGTCCTGGAGTGAGGGAGAGGTTTTAAGGGAAAGCCCATGTAAGCAGGGTATTGCATGCCTTGGCATTCCAGGGTTGAGCAAAGGGGCATGGGGTACAGTAGCTATTGGCTGAACCTAACTAACTTTTGAATCTATTGGCTGTCAGGCACACTCCTAGACCTGGGACCCGCCCTTAGACACCTCAGGCTTCTTTTCTGAAACAAAGTTTTGTAAGGATAAATCCAAGCCTTCACACCTACAGAGGTCAGAAGAAGGCATCAGGTCTTTTGGAACTAGAGTTATGGATGATTGTGAACTGCCATGTGGATGATGGGGATTGAAGACAAGTCTAGAAGACCAATGAATGCTCTTAGTCTCTGAGCTCCTCTCCCTTGAGTTATGTACTTCAGTCATATTCAGTCCTCACTCATCCCTACTACTTCTCTCAGACAACCCCCCCAACCCATTGACTCCGCCTTTAACTGTCTATATATATATATATATATATATATATATATATATATATATATATATATTCCTGGGTGGTTGTGAAGAGAGTAAACTCAGCTCAAGAAAACCCATTTTGTATTCTAGTATCTATTTTACAAAAAAGGTAAAATAAAGTTCAATTTCACATTCCTGGCAAGGGCTTGCCCAGTTCCAAGAAAGAATAAGCTAAGCATTATCTAAGGACATCTGGATGATCTAACCCTAAGGTAGTAAAATGGTCACCCCACCCAGGTAGGGTCTAGGAATGTTAAACTGTAAAAAGACCCTAAGCACAAGCCAATCAGCAGCACACTTGCACCCTTGACCCCCAACTAACCCTGCCTTGTGGTTTTTGCCCTAAAAAAGAGTTTGTGTAATTTAGGGTGCTCAGCTTTTCCTTGGCTCTTGTGTCCGGTGTGCGGAACAAGCTCCCTGCCCAGCTTGTATTGAGCTGACAATAAACCTTGCTGTTGCAGTTTGGACATCTCTGTCTCTGATGGTCTCTCTGGGGGTTGAGCTTCAGGCAGAACAGTTGACCTACACAAATCACATCCCTTAAGAAAGCTGCCTCTTCCCCTTGATCCACCATCAACTGTCCAAAGCTCCTCAGTTAGGGGTGTGGCCATAAGCCCTTTCCCCTCCATGCTGCAAGACTGGCTAGCCTGATTCAGTTCAGTACTGGGATTCTGTCATGTCCAGAAGACACTGGTTTGCTCTGGTCCTGCCTTACTATGGGCTCTCATTGTCTTCCTGTCCCAATTCTTGTCAGCACAGCTGGTCATAACCTGTGGGGTTTCCCCCTGTCATCCTGGACTCTCCCTGTTCATCACTATCATTTCCTCCTGGGGTAACGTCCCACTTTGTGTCCTGTCCAGTCATTTTCAGCTCATCCTATGACTTCTCTATGATCTATGATTAGGTGGCTGCTTCTTCTTCTTCTTCTTCTTCTTCTTCTTCTTCTTCTTCTTCTTCTTCTTCTTCTTTTCCCTTGTTCTTTTTCTCTCTTCCCCTTCAGATTCTGGAGTATTTATTTAGTTGTTAGCATTTATTTACTAGCCTCTATTCATCATAATCCTGGGTTTATGACATGTTCATACATACAATGCATTTTGATCATGTTCAGCTCATGGCCCCTTCTTGTCACCCCACTCCTGCAGCCCCCCAACCAGGCCCCTCTCTGCTTTCTTGTCTTAACTCAATGAGTTTAATTGGGGTCATTTAGAAGTGTGGCCAGCTCACCAATAACTACACCACTGAAGAAAATGTCTCTTCCTCCTTCAGCCTATGACCCCTGGGAGGCGGGACCAATGAACCCTTTTGCCCTCTATGACAGGAAGTTAGATCTTGCTGTGCATTCAAGAGTGCAGTGCTTACCCCACACCCAGGAGCCAGAGTCCTGCACCTCTTCTTGTTCCTGAGTCTCACATTCTTTCTGCTGAGTCTTCCACAGTGTTCTCTGAGCCTTGGGAGGGGTGGTCTAAGTGTCCCATTTATGAATGAGCATTCAGCAGCCTTGACTATCAGTTCTCTGGCCAGTTATGAGTCTTTGATGTCACCACTCCTGTGGCTCAAAGACTTGTCTTAGCTGATCTGAGAGCAACACTAATCTATGGGCATAAAAATAGCTGCTCAGGAGATGATGTGATGGACATCATGTCCACTCAGCAAGACAGCAGCAGTAACTTCTGCCTTGAGACCCAGTTCTCCAGCATGAGCTTTTGAGTGCATTTACAGTGCTGGACTTGAAACTCCCTCATCACTGCAAGTCTCAACTCCAACAAGAAGTTATTGATTCTTCCCATAACAGACTTTCCACCACTACATTCCCGGCCTTTACATCTATGGGACAAATTTCTGTGGGGTTTTGTTATAGTCACTGGAGTGGACTCATATAGTGTAACTAGTTCTGTCTGAAAACCTAGCCCTGTAAACCTGTAGAAAATATTGCCATTTGTTTGGTTTGTTGTTGGGTCCTGCTCTGTGGCCCTATATAGCTTAGGTTGGCAATAAACTCAGCCATTCTCCTGCTTGTGCTCCTGGGTTCATGTGCATGAACCATCATAGGTAACTGTGGCCTGTATTTAAGATGCACCTTTAAAAAGTTCTTTGAGAATTTTGTACATGTACACAATAAAATATGATGATATCTGTTTCTGTTCCCCCCCAGGTCCCCTCAGATCTCCCTGCTACTTCCCTCTTCCCCTCCCCCTCCTTCTATTTTTTTCCATTTAGTGCTTGGGTTGCATTTTTTTATGTTTTTGAGATTATAATATGATCACACCATTTCTTCCTTCCCTTTACTTTCTTAAAACCTGCCCATACACCCCTTCCTGCTCTTCTACAGACTCACAGATTCTCTTTTCATTAATTAATATTGCATGCATGCAAGTATATGTATGCACATGCATAAGACACAAACACAGACGTACACACAAACATACATATACGTACACACACAAACACACACATACATACACACAACAGACCCACATACATACATATACAAAAAGCACACACACATACATACACACAGATACACACATACATACACACAGACAGACACATACACACAGAGGCAGATAGACACACATACATACACACATAAACACAGACACACATACACACTCCTAAACATAACCTGCTCAGTCTGTATAATGTTATCTGTATGTATGTTTTCAGGGCTGACCATGTGGTATTAGGTCACCATTTGCTGGGCTGCTCTGTGGGGAAGACTGTTTCTCCTACCCTCAGCAGTCCTTAGTTGTCTATAGTTCTTTGTGTAGGCATGAGGCTCCATGGGCTTCCTCATCCACTTAGGCATATCAGTGGTTGTCTTTGTTCAGTGCATGTATAGACAGACATGTTGGGAAGATTTTATGGCTATGGTTCTGACATAATTAGGAGACACATTCTTCCAGCAAACTTCCTGATGCTCTGGTTCTTATAATCTTTCCACCCTTCCTCCTATACAATGTTTCCTGAGCCTTAGGTGCAGGTATGTTTTGTAGATGTATGCAACTCTGCATTTTGATTGGTTGTTATTTTCTGTGCTGGCCTTTGTTCCCCATTGCAAAGAGAAGTTTCCTTGATGAGGGACGAGGACCACCCTTATCTGTGGCTCTAAGGACAAATGTTTAGAATGTAGTTATGGCTTATGCTGGTTTAATAATTGCTGGATGTAGATTCTCTTTTCAGATTCATGACTTCACTAGCCCTGGGTAGTTGGCTAGGTTTCCAGTACCAGACATGATTTCTCTCTTATTGAGCTGGCTTTAAGTCCAACTGGGCAGCCATTGGTTACCACCAAGATTGTGTCCCACTACTGTACCCAGGATCAGCTTTTAAAAGGACCCCCCTCTCCTTGGCAACTTCTTTGTTTCAGAGACTCAGGTCTCACAATTATACTTCTTCAGGTACATAAGACTGCTGAGGTCTGAAAGATATGGCCCACCCAGAAAAGTGTTTGCTACACCCAAATATGATTGGAATTTGGAACCTCAGCACCCATACCAAAGCCAGGCATGGTGGCTGTGCCTTTAACCACAGTTTGTGTGAAGTGGAGACAAGAGGACCCAGGACCCACAAAATAATATGATAATACTAGTCAAATGGCAAAAGATCCTGTCTCAAGATACAAGGTGGAGGAAGATACCAATACGCACTTGAACACATGTATACACACATATTCACTTGCATGGGCAGTGTGAGCTTGCATACATGCATGCACACACACCACACCCAGAAAATAAACAAATAAATAAAAAAGGTCATTGGAGAGATGTCCCAGTGTCTAAGAGTAGATTCTGCAGAAAGAGATATCTTGATGGGAGAAGGGCATTTCTGGGTTAGGGATAAACCTGGTGCCAAGGAAACTCCCAGAAATCCACAAGGATAACCCTGGCTAAGACTCCTAACAATAGTGGAGAGGGAGCCTGAACTGGCCTTCTACTGTAACCAGGTTAGTGACCACCCTAGTTGTCATCAGAGAGTCTTCATCCAGTAACTGATGGAGCAGATTCAGAGATCCACAACCAAGCACTGGGCTGAGTTCTGGGCATGCTGCTAAAGAAAGGGAGGAGGGACTGTAGGAGCCAAGGGGGTCAAGGTCATGTGGGAGAGATGCACAGAGACAGGTGACCTGAACTCATGAGAGGTCATGGACTCTGGATCAACATTTAGGGAGCCTTCATGGGACCAACCTAGGCCCTCAGCATGTATGTGTCAGTTGTGTAGTTTGGTCTGTTTGTAAAGCTCCAAGCAATGAGATCAGGACCTGTCCCTGGCACTTAGCTGGCTTTTGTGAACCTATTCTCCATGCTGGATTACCTAGCCCAGCCTTGATGCAGGGGGAGGAGCTTGATTCTACCTCAACTTGAAGTGTCATGCTTTGTTCAAGCTCATAGGAGGCCTGCCACTTTCTGAATGGAGATGGAGGAGGACTGGATGGGGAAAAGGTAGATGGGAGGTGGGAGAAGGGAACAGGAGAAGAGGAGGAAGGAGAAACTGAGGTCATTATGTAAAACAAATGTAAAAAAGTTAACTAAGGGCTGGAGAGATGGCTCAGCAGTTAAGAGCACTGACAGTTCACCCAGAGGACCTGAGTTCGATTCCCAGCATCCACATGGCAGCTAACAACTGACTGTAATTCCAAGATCTGACACAGTTATACACACAGGCAAAACACCAATTCACATAAACTAAATAAATAAATATTTTTTTTTTAAAAAGTTAACTAAATAAAAGAAATAATAAGAAAAAAAAAGAGTGAATACTGATCTTCCCTAATGCCCAATTTCAGTTTCCAGCTCCTGTGTCAATGTCATCGGGTGGCTCACAGCCACCTGTAATTTCAGCTCCAGGAGATATAGCGCCATCTTCTGGCCTTCCTGGGCACTGCACTACATACACGTGTGCGTGTACACACACACACACACACACACATACACATACATTAAAGACAAAAATAAATCTAGAGCCACATCTTTAACCTAATAGTAGCACACATCTTTAATCTCAGCATTTAGGAGGCAGAGGCAGGTGGCTTTTTATAAATTTGAGGCCAGCCTGGTCTCTGTAGCAAGTTCCAGGCCAGGCAGTGCTACATAGTGAGACACCATCTCAAAAAAAAAAAAAAAAATCTTAAAAAATAGAAACAAAACTAAAAAGAAATGTTAAGGATGAGAGAAGCCAACTCACATGCCAAGGGCTGACTGGATGGAGTTGGTTCTGGAAGGTGAGAGTTGGATTCAATTACAACCTTCCCATTCGCACACTGAAGAACCAACTCTAGATTCTTTAACTTCCTTCTTCTTCATCGAGCTCGGGGGCCCCACTTTGTGGGTGCAAAGCTGCTGCTGCTGGATTCTTATCTTCTTCGGGCTCTGTAACTTCACATCCTCTTTTGAATCCACTTTTGTTGATGTGAGAGGTGTTGTCTGGGAGAGATAAGGCAAAGCATTCAGGAACTAGCTGTCTCTCCCCACCCTACAGCCTTTGCAGAAATCTGAGGAGGGCGAGCAGAGTATACATAGAAGTGCTTACTGCAGATAGGCTGCTGCCATGAGCTGCCACAGTGACTCTTACTCAATATCTCAGCGCAAAAGAAATGGCAAGGCTACAAGAAACAAAAAGAAAATGAGTGGGTGAAAGATTTCCACTCCCCTGCCCTGTCTCCCCCTCTCTGGTTTCTGAGACATTTTGAGCCAAATGTAACTCAAGAGTTTGTTGGATCATAGTCTGAGGGTACAGTACATCCTGGTGGAAAAGGGTTGATAACAGGAGCTTGGGGGCAGCTGTCACATTGTGTCCTTACTGGGGAAGCAGAGGGCAATGGCAGTAGTGCTCAGCTCACAGTTAAGGTTTGTCTTCCTGTCTCAGTCCAACCCAGGTCATCTCAACCCAGGTCTTGTCTCCTAGGTCAGTCTAGGTCCTGTCAAGCAGTCAATCAGTGCTAAACCTTACAGTATCTGACATATTCCATGATCCAGCTACTCAGGCCAGGAGCGGTCCTTAGGCATGCAGCCAGGGTTGCTCTGATGAGTCTGTGTGACACATTGATCAAGTGTCCTGGTAAGCTTTGGTCAGCTGGACACAAATGACAGTAACCTGGGAGGAGGGAATCTTGGTGGGGGCAACTCTGATGTGTTTTATTGGTTGATGATTGCTGTGGAAGGGCCCTGCCACCCACCCCTGAGAGCATGAGCAAGCCATGAGGACTGAGCTAGCAAGCACTGTTCCTCCAAGGCTTCTGCTTCAGTTCCTGCTTCCTGATTTCCATCCTGACTTCCTGTCTGACTCCCCTCAATGATGAACTGTTATTTGAGGTTATGAGCCAAATCCACTCTTTCTTTCCTCAAGTTACTTTTACTCAGTGTTTTAATTATAGTAACAAAGTAGAACAGCAGGTATCTGAGATGTTGGAAGCCACCCATTTAGAAAAGACTTAACAAGACTGGCTCCACGGAATTCATTTTGGGGGCTAGTCTGTGTCATTCTTAGCTACCAGAAGAATGGCTCATGGTGACCACACTACTTGTGAATACACTGTCTTGCTTCTGAGTCTTTAATGGGCATCCTTGGTAGATGATAGAGCAACCATTCTTGGCTATTTACCTGACATCTTGTGGACCTTAGCCCTTGAATCCTTTATTCATATTGATTATAATTTGTTGTATGACTTACTTGGAGACAGACATGAGTAAATGTCTATTTAGTCCAGGAACCAAAGAAATGATTCCAGACTGTCTAGTTCAGTAAGCCAATGACTTTAACATGGAGGACTCAATAGTAGTTGCATCACATAAATCCACCAAGTCTGAGTGATGATTGATTTATGGGCAGCCTGGAGCTCTCTGTGAGACTTGTAGGCAGCTCCCTAGGTTGGAGAATGTCCCTCCTCAACAATCATCTCTGCTTATACAACTTGGCAAAGGGCCATGTCAGTCTTGGAAGCTTCAGGACCCTCTTGAGTCTTGTGAGTTGATGACTCTTGGGTTACTTCCTGAGACTCAAGGAGCATCCCTAGGATAGGATGTATCAATTCCCAGGGAACTGATACCCAGCACAGTCTAGGAAGACTTCCTGGAAGAAGAAGTCTTTATACTGGAAGGGATACAGGCCTGCAGGTAAGCTTATTTCAGACATGGCATTAAGACAGTAACTGATGGCAAAATTATAACTTTTATTTATAAAGTTGAAGGCAAAGACCCTAACTTCTATCTATGAAATTTTAATGTGTAATGAAAACTAAGTATTTTTCTGCATTCTGAAATATTTGTCAAACGAGAAAATGTCATATGAATACACAATGAACATACCTGTTTTATTGGCAAGTTCTGACTTGGAAGTGTTCAATTCACAATTTCATGTGAGTGTGTATATATAAGTAATGTATTGAACACAGAATGACAAAGTGTAAAGCAGATTGTGAAATGGTACAGAGTTCATTTTAGGGATTTATGCAATGGGTCCCCAAGGCTGCCCTCTTAGCAGAAGAAGAGTCGGTTCGAGGGGGATGTCTCAGCAAGTGTTTTAGTGACTTTTCTCTCTGCTGTGATTAAATATGCCACAGAGGCATCTTAAGTTAGGAGGCTTTGGAAGTTCAGCCCACCTGGTGGGAGTGTGAGGCAGCAGCTGGTCATGTGTTTATAGGAAGGGGAAGAGGGATGCAGGTGCTTGGTCCACTTTCTCTGTACCTACACATGAAACAAATGTTTGCTGTCTGAAAGTTCATACAGGAATACAAGGGACTTCAAACCTTGTTGCTCTCCTGCTGAAACACCCTTTCCAACAAGGCCCTCTGACTTTCACATCTTCTTTTTTGTGTGTACATCTTCTCCATTTTATTCAGCCTGGGGCCCCAGCCTGTGAGATGGCACCACCCACATTCAAAGAGGGTCTCCCCCTCAGCTCTCTCTGGAAACACCTTACACAGGCAGCCCCAGCACCACCTCTCCCAGCTGATTCTGTCAGGTTGACCATGAAGACTAGCCATCACAACTTGGCTCTGCAGGAAGTCTGGGACCAGGAGAGCCCCAGTGAGGCTCTGTGGATTTTGTGCTTCTGTGATGTTCAGATATGGGCTGTAATTTGGGTCTGTGGTTTTCTGCAGCTGGTCAGCAAAGGGCAAAGGCGGAAGCTGTGAGCTGGTAGCAATAGCCAGAGCAAGGGTGGGGTGGGGGAGGGGGATGGATGGTGGGAGGGATGGGGCATGGGTGTAGCAGCCAGCGCATGGTGCCTGATTAGGGAGTCTCCAGAATTCACTACAGAGGCCTTCAAGTTTTGGCAGCTGTGTGAGGCAATGCATCAAAATGATTTTTTTTTTTTGTCAGCTTGACACAGTCTAGAGTTATCTGGGAAGAGGAACCTCAGTTGGGAAAATACCTCCCTGGGATTGTCTGCGGTGGCATTTTCTTGATTGATGCTTGAGGTGGGAGAGCCATGCCCACCGTGGGCTGTTTAATATCCAGGCAGGTAATTCTGCATTGCAGGGAAGGCTGGCTGAGTGAGCTGGTATTCAATGTTCCTCCATGGCCTCTGCTTCAGCTCCTGTCTCCAGGTTCTTGTCTTTCTTGAGTTCCTGCCTTGATTTCCTTCAGTGATGGAGTGAGACATGGGAATTGTAAAGATCACATAAACTCTATCCTTCCCAGGTTGTTTTTGGTCATGATGTTTATCACAACAACAGAGACCCTGAGTAAGACATTAGACTATCCTATATACAGGCCTTAGGATCTTGTGGACTCAACTGTCGTCTCCAGGGCAGTGGAGAGTCATGGATGGGCTTAGAGCCGTAGAGGGGCATGGTCAATTCAAATGGGGCTTCCTGGAGATCTTTTCTGGGGCCCCAGTTTTTCTTCTCTGACTCAGGGTGACAGTGAATGGTCTCAGGACTTTGGACCACAGACTTCTCTATTGGTGACTGTCTTGTGCTTTCTCCTCCGCTGGGAAAGTTATAAAAGGCTTTGGCTTGTGTGAGCTGTTTGGCTACAGTCACTCACTTCCTCTGAAGCATCCTTCCCCTTCTTCCTCCTCCCCACTCCAGGATCTCTGCAGTCCAGGCTGACAGCCCCAGCATCCTTTAGGTTAACAAGGTGTGTAGAACCTTCTATCTTTAATGGTTCTTCCATGATTACTCTATCTGCCTAGGGTGGGTAGAGGAAGGTGTGACTCCTGACTCCCTGAATACCTATGTCCTTGTCGGGGCAGAGTATTTTCTCTTCCATGGAAAAGGGGCCTTGTAGATGGGGCATGGTTAAGGACTTACTGACCAAATGTTAGCACAGGATTCTTATATGATCAGGGAGAGACAGAGAGGAGAGACATGCACACACAGAGACAGAGACAAACACACGGAGAGACAGGCAGAGAGGAGAGACACGTAAGAAAGAAAGGCAAGAGAGGGAGGTGAGAGAAAGGAAGAGAAAGTGGAGGACAGATAGTCGAGAGAGGCTGAGTGCAGAGAGGGAGGGATGAGAGACACAGAGATAGTGAGAGATACTGCCATCTCTGGAGTCAGTTGTCTCTGAAGTGGGGGACCTGGGGATTGAACTCAGACAGCCAGATTTGGCTACAAGTGTTTTCAGTCTGAGCCTCTTTCCCCCACAATGCTCTCTCTGGGGTCTAATGAAAAACCACAAGCCAAGGAACATGGAAGCCACATTCTGCCGTGCAGCTTCCAAAGGGCATCCACACCATCGGCACTCTGACTTTAGCTCCTTAAACCCAGCATTCATAGACTTCTAGAGCATCCTGCAATGGGCCTGTGCCCCTGCACAGCAGTCACAGGACACTCAGCCGCCATCCCCACCACCCATTGTCCACGGATTCCTGGGCATGAGTAGAGAAGCTCCCAACCTTGTAATCTAGCCTGAAATTTCAGGTTCTCTCTTGATCTTATCTATCTTCCCATAGCCAGATGGACCCCAAATATTCCTTATGTTCCCACTTGTTCCTTTTTGCAATCTGAACTCGGACTTGGTTAGTGCACGTCTTACATGGCATCAATGATGTAGAATAATGGCCTGAGCCTATAGGATCAACATGGAGCCCATCTGTACTATCCCGAAGGTCAGAGCCCTGGAGATAGAGTCGGAGGTGGTTGTGAGCAGCTGGACTGGGCATTGGGCCAGAGCGGTCAGAGCTCTTTACCACTGAGCCCCATCTCCAGCACTGGATTCAGTTTTTCCTGAGCTGGGGTCTCACTGTGAGGTCCAGGCTGGCCTCCAACCCTCAATCCTCTGGCCTTGGCCCTCCTATCCTGAGTGCTAGGACCACAGAGGTTTACTGTCACGTCCATCTCAGAACAAATATTTTCTTTTCGAAAATTTAAATAATATTTTTTAACTTATTCTTTAAAAATTTCGTAAAAACTTCACAAAAACTCATGCTCTCCTATAGGTCCCCTTGGCACCCTGAAGACATCTCACTCCCAAATTTCATCTTATTTTTCCAAAATATATTTATTTCATATTTGTTTTCATGAGAATAGAAGAAATCAATCATTACAATTGTTGAACATTGCTAGATTGTGTGATCTTGCTTAATAGTATACATTGCAAATCCATCTATTTTCCTGCTAATTTTGTGAGTTCAGTTTCCTTTAGAGGTGCAGAGTATTCCGTTTTCTGTATATACCTGATTTTCAGTATCCGTTCATCTCTGGCTGGGGAGCCAGTACAGCGTGTAGAGAGCATGTCCAGTTAAGGCAATGTCTCTCAGAGGACACACGAGTCATGAAGAGAGGCAGGAAGCTGACTGCTTCAGTTTTAACTCTGTTGTGGATTTTTGTGGTGGAGAAATGCATATGGATGTATTGATAGTGAAAGTGTGAAATCCAAAGTGGAGACCCTCCCCAGCTTTAGAATGGCTGTTCTAACTAATGTGTGCGCCCATGCTCACTGAGACCGTGCGGTCCTGGGTGCGGCTGCTCTCACTTTATAGTTCCTTTATTTATTTATTTTTGGATGCTTTTAAATTGCAAGCTCTTCACAATTAAGTGAGTTTTATTTAAAAGGTTAAAAAGAACTTAAGAGAAATCTGGGATCAATAGACATTTAATTGCATCTTTCCAGGAGAAGTGCTCCAAACAGAGACCTGAGGGAGGCCGTTAGGTCATGGTGGCTGCCCCTGGAAAGGATTAATGTAGCATTCCTGGTACTGGGTGGGTTCCTGTGAGAACTGCTGTGTCCCCTTCTCAACTTCTTGCTTCCTGTCTTATTATGTGATCTCTCTCTCTCTCTCTCTCTCTCTCTCTCTCTCTCTCTCTCTCTCTCTCTTGCTTGCTCTCTTCCCCTTCTCCCCCTTCTCTTCCTTTTGCAGATATACTTTTTTTAAAAAAAATTAAGAAAAGTTTTCTCATTTTACATACCAACTACTGCTTGCCCCCCCTTCCTCCCTCCCCTACCTCCTTCTATCTCCCATTCACTCCTCATAGCGGGGTAAAGCCTCCCTTGAGTAGTCAACATAGGCTAGCATACCAACTTGGAGCAGGACCAAACCACTCCATCCTACATCAAGGCTAAGTTAGGTATCCCACCATAGGGAATGGGCTCCAAAAAGCCAGTTCATGTACACAGGACAAGTCCTTGTACCACAAACAGATCAAACCACACAGCTGTCACCCTCATTCAGAGGGCCTCGGTCAGTCCCATGCAGGCTTTCCGGCTGTCAGTACACAGTCCCTGAGCTCCCACTAGCTCAGGTCAGCTGTCTCTGTGGGTTTCCCCATCATGCTCTTGACTCCTTGCTCTTATAATCCTTTTTCCCTCAACTGGACTCCAGGAGGTCAGCCTAGTGCTTGGCTGTGGGTCTCTGCGTTTGCTTCCATCAGTTACTTATGAGTAAGTACATACCATGTTTGTCTTTCTGGGTCTGTTTCCTCACTCAGGGTGGTTTTTTTTTTTCTTCTAGTTCTATCCATTTGCCTACAAATTTTATGATGTCATTGTTTTTTACTGCTGAGTAATACTTCATTGTGTAAATGTACCACATTTTCTTTATCCATTGTTCAGTAGAGGGACATCTAGGTTGTTTCCAATTTCTGTCTATTATGAATAATACTGCTATCAACATAGTTGAGTGCATGACCTTGTGTGGTTGAACATCTTTTGGGTATATACTGGGTTCTGAAAGGCTGATTCCCAATTTTCTGAGGAGCCACCATACTGATCTCCAGCATGGCTATACAAGTTTACATTCCCACGAACAGTGGACTAGTGTTCCCGGTTTTCCAAATTCTCTCCAACATAAGCTGTCATCTGTGTTTTTGATCTTAGCTCTTCTGACAGGTGTAAGATGGTACTCAGAGTCATTTTGATTTACATTTCCCTGATGGCTGAGGATGTTGAGCAATTCTTTAAATTTGAGATTCTGTTGAGAATTCTGTTTAGATCTGTGCCCCATTTTAAAAATTGGATTATTTGGTATTTTGATGTCTAGTTTCTTGAGTCCTTTATATATTTTGGAGATTATTGCTTTTTCAGATGTGGGGTTGGTGAAGATCTTTCTTTTCTCATTCTGTAGTCTGTTGCCTTGTCTTATTGGAAGCATCCTTTGCCTTGCAGAAGCTTCTCAGTTTCAGGAAATTCCATTTATTAGTTGTTGCTCTCAATGTCTGTGCTACTGGTGTTATATTCAGGAAATAGTCTCCTGTGTCAATGCATTCAAGGCTACTTTCCACTTTATCTTCTATCAGGTTCAGTGTAACTGGATTTATGTTGAAGCCTTTGATCCACTTGAACTTAAATTTTGTGCTTGGCAATAGACATGGATCTATTTGTATTCTTCTGCATGCCACCATCCAGGTATGCCAGTACCACTTGTTGAAGATACTTTCTTTTTCTATTGAATATTTTTCACTTCTTTGTAAAAAATCAGATGTTCATAGGTGTGTGAATTAATGTCAGGGACTTTAATTTGATTCTATTGATCCACATGTCTGTTTTATGCCAATACCGAGCTGTTTTTAATTATTGTAGCTCTATAGAAAAGCTAGAAATCATGGATGGTGATGCCTCCAGAACATTCTTTATTGTATAGGATTATTTTGGCAATCCTGGGTTTTTGATTTTCCATATGAAGTTGAGTATTGTTTTTTTGAGGTCTGTGAGGATTTGTGTTGGGATTTTGGTGGGGATTGCATTGAATCTGTAGATTACGTTTGGTAAGATTGCCATTTTTACTAAGTTGATCCTATGTATCCAAGATCATGGGAGATCTTTTCATTTTCTAATATTTTCTTCAATTTCTTTCTTCAAAGACTTAAAAGTTCTTTTCATATGGTCTGTCACTTGTTTGGTTACAGTTAACCCAGGGTATTTTATGTTATTTGTGGCTACTGTAAAGGACGATGTTTTACTGATTTCTTTCTCAGCCCTTTTATTATTTGTATATAGGAGAGCTACTGATTATTTTGAGTTGGTCTTGTATCTTGACACATTGCTGAAGGTTTTTTTAAAATTAGATGTAAAAGTTCCCTGGTGGAATTTTTGTGAAAGTTTGACTTCTTCATTTTCAATTTGTATTTCTTGATCTCCTTTTATTGTCTTATTTCTCTAGCTAGAACTTTGAGTACTGTATAGTTTAGCTATGTTCTAGCCTTGATTTCTTGTGTACAATGACATTTCTCTCTTTTTATTTTTTTAAGTCCACTAATGAGTGAGTACATCCCCTGCTTCTCTTTCTGGGATTGTGATACCTCACACAGAAGGATATTCTCCAAATACATGCAATTGCATGCAAATTTTAGAATATCATTTTTTTCTTACTGCTGAGTAGTACTCCATTGTGTAGATGTACCACAGCTTGTTAATCTATACTTCAGTTGAGGGGCATCTAGGTTGTGTCCAGGTTCTTGTTATTATGAAGAATGCTGCTATGAACATAGTTGAGCTAATGCTTTTGGAGTGTGAAAGGTGTGTCTTTAGGGTATATGCCTAAGAGTGGTATTGCTGGATCCTTGGGGAGATTGATTCTCTGTTTTCTGAGAAACCGTCATACTGCATTCCAGAGTTGCTGAACATGTTTACACTCCCACCAACAACGGAGGACTATTCCCCTTGCTCTGCATCCTCTCCAGCATAGGCTGTCATTTGTATTTTTAATCTTAGCCATTCTGACAGGTGTAAGGTGGTATCTCAAAGATGTTTTGATTTGTATTTCCCTGATGGATAAAGATGTTGAACACTTTTTCATGTGCCTTTCAGTAATTTTTAATTCTTCTGCTGAGAAATCCCTTTTTAGTTCTGAACCCCATTTTTTAAATTGGGTTATTTAGGGTTTTGGGCTCTAGTTTCTTGAGTTCTCTCTATATTTTAGAGATCAGTCCTCTGTCACTTGTAGGGTTGGTGAAAATCTTTTCCCATTCTGTAGGCTGTCGTTTTGTCTTATTGACTGTGTCCTTGGCTTTACAGAAGCTTCTCAGTTTCAGGAGATCCCACTTATTGATTGTTGTTCTTAGTGTCTGCTGGTGTTATATTTAAAAAGTGATCACTATTGCCAATGTGTTGGAGGGTATTTTCCACTTTCTTTTCTATCAAGTTAAGTGTAGCTGGGTTTATGTTGAGGTCTTTGATCTACTTGAATTTAAGTTTTGTGCAAGGTGATAGGTTAGAATCTATTTTCATTTTTCTACATACTACCATTCAGTTATGTCAACACCATTTGTTGAAGATACTATCTGTCTTCCATTAAATGTATTTGGTCTCTTTGTCAAAAATCAAGTGTTCATAGGTGTGTGGGTTAATGTCTGGGTCTTCAATTCAGATCCATTGATCCACAAGTCTGTTTTTATGCCAGTACTAAGCTGTTTTTATTACTGTAGCTCTATAATATAATTTGAAGTTGGGGATGGTGATGCCTCCTGAGGTTTTTTGTTGAGCAAAATTGTTTTGGCAATCCTGGATTTATTGTTATTCCAAATGAAATTGAGTGTTATTCTTTCAAGATCTGCAAAAAATTGTTTTGGGATTTTGATGGGAATTACATTGAATCTGTAGATTGCTTTTGGTAAGATTGTCATTTTCATATGTTGATCCTACCTATCCAGGAACATGAGAGATCTTTCCATTTTCTTATATCCTCTTCAATTTCGTTTTTCAGAGATTTAAAATTTTTGTCAAACAGATCTGACACTTCTTTTGTTATAGCTACATGAAGGTATTTAATGCTATTTGCAGCTATTATAAAAGGTGATGTTTCCCTTATTTATTTTTCAGCCCTTTTATCTTTAGTGTATAAAGAGGGCTACTGATTTCTTTGAGTTAATCTTGTATCCTACTACATTGCTGAAAGTGTTTATCAGCTGTAGAAGTTCCCTGGAAGAATTTTGTGGGTGGATCACTTATGTTTACAATCATATCATCTGCAAAAAGAGATAGTTTCACTTCTTCTTTTCCAGTTTGTATCCCTTTAATCTCCTTTTGTTCTCTCATTGCTTTGGCTAAAACCTTGAGAACTATGTTGAATAGATAAAGGGACAGGGGACAGCCTTGTCTAGTGGGATTGCTTTGAGCTTTTCTCCATTTAGTTTGATGTTGGCTGTTGGTTTTTTGTAAATCACCTTTATTTTATTTATATATTTTCCCTGTGTTCCTGATCTCTCAAGGACTTTTATCATAAAGGCGTGTTGGATTTTGTCAAAGGCTTTTTCAGCATCTAAGGAAATGATCATGTGCTTTTATTCCTTCAATTTGTTTACATGATGGATGACATTTACAGTTTTCTCTATGTTGAACCATTCCTGCATTTCTGGGATGAAGCCTACTTGATCATGGTAAATAACATTTTTTATATGTTGTTGGATTCAGTTTGCCAGAATTTTGTTGAGAATTTTTGCATCAATGTTCATGAAGGAAATTGGTCTGTAATTCTCTTTCTTTGTTGCGTCTTTGAGTGTCTTAGGTATCAGATTATTGTGGCCTCATAAAAAGAGTTTGGCAATATTCCTTTGGTTTCTAGTGTATGAAACAGTTTGAAGAGTATTGGTCTTCACTCTTCTTTGAATGTCTGGTAGAACTCTGCACTGAAACCATCTGGGCCTGGGCTTTTTTTATTTGAGAGACTTTTTAATGATAGCTTCAATTTCCTTTGGTGTTATAGGACTGTTTAGATCTTTAATGTGATCTTGATTTAATTTTGGTAAATGGTACCTGTCCAGAAAGCTGTCCATTCTAGGTTCTCCATTTTTGTGGAGTATAGGTTTTCAAAGTATGACCTGATAATTCTCTGGATTTCCTGGGGGTCTGTTGTTATGTCCCCCTTTTCATTTCTGATTTTGTTGACTTGGATACTCTCTCTCTGCTTTTTGGTTAATTTGTATAAGAGTTTATCTATCTTGCTGATTTCTCAAAGAACCAACTCTTTGATTCATTGATTCTTTGTATTGTTCTTTTTGTTTCAATTGTGTTGATTTCTCTAAGTTTGATTATTTCCTGCGGTCTATTCCTTCTAGGTGAGTTCGCTTGTAATTGTTCTAGGATCCTCAGCTATGCTGATAATTCTGTTGTGTGGGATTTCTCTAGTCTTTTCATGTAGGCATCTAATGCTATAAATTTTTTTCTTAAGACTGCTTTCATTGTACCCCATAAGTTTGGGTATGTCATGGATTTATTTTTGTTCAATTCTAGGAAGTCTTTAATTTCTTTATTAATTTATTCCTTGGTCCAGAGGTGGTTCATTTGAGTGATGTTTAGTTTCCATGAGTTGTTAGGCTTTCTGTGATTCTTGATGTTGTTGAACTCTAACTTTAGACCATGGTGATCTGAAATGGTACAAGGAGTTACCCATTTTTTGGTACCTGTTGATATTTGCTTTATGACATAGTATATAGTCAATTTTAGAGAAAAATTCATGTGGTGCTGTGAAAAATGTATATTCTTTTTAGTTTGGGTGGAGGGTTCAGTAAATATCTACTAAGTCCATTTGTGCCATAACTTCTTCTAGATCCCTTATGTCTCTGTTGAGTTTCTGTCTGGTTGACCTATCCAAGGGTGAAAGTGGGGTATTGAAGTATCCCACTATTAGTGTGTCATGTTTGATACAGGGTTTAAGCTTTAGAAATGTTTGTTTTACATATGTAAGTGCCCTTGTGTTAGGGGCATAGATATTCAGGATTGAGATTTCGTCTTGGTGAATTTTTCCTGAGTTGGATAGGTTGTGACCTTCCTGGTCTCTTTTTATTGATTTTAGTTTAAAGTCTATTTTGTTAGATATTAGAATGGCAACACCAGCTTGTTTTTTAGGGCCATTTTATTGGAAAGTCTTTTTCCAACCCTTTACTCTGAGCCTGTGTCTATCTTTTAAGTTGAGGTGTGTTTCTTGTATGCAGCAGAAGGATGGTTTCTGTTTTTGTATCCATTGTGTTAGGGTGTGTCTTTTCATAGGTGAATTTGGATTATGTTTATAATTTTGTTTTCTTTTAATTTTTTAACTGTTAATGAGCTAACTGTAGAAAGACATTTGATTGTAAATGCTGATTTTTTTTGCTTTGCACTTTTTATTTATTTATTTATTATTATTATTATGAACAAAGAAGTAACACTTTCTATCCTTGTATATCCTTATTCAAGGTCCCTTCCCCCTCCTGCCACATCAGGTCATTCTTTCTTCTCCACAACTCCCCATCCCCTCCCTGGGCTGGCAGCAGACAGTCCCATGGTCTCACTGACCCAATATTGCTTAGTTCAGTCTCCACTTCTGGCAGATCCAACTTTCTCCCCCATCCCTCAAGAGTGAGTCAGGTGTTCCTCTAAGGGGAGTGGGATCCAAGGAGTCAGTCCAGGGTATTTCTGATCCCAAGCAGTTCAGCGGTTGTGGTTTGCAGCTTGGGCATGCTTTGCTTTTTTCTTGTTTGTTTGTTTGTTTAGAGACCACTAATGAGTGAGTACATCCCCTGCTTATCTTTCTGAGTTTGTGATACCTCGCTCAGGAGGACATTCTCCAAGTCCATCCATTTGCCTGCAAATTTTAGGATATCATTTTTTCTTACTGCTGAGTAGTACTCCATTGTGTAGATGTACCATGGTTTGTTAATCCATTCTTCAGTTGTAAATGCTGATATGTTAAATGAACACATATATTTTAAAGGTATCTTGACTTTGAAATTTGGGTATAAGGATATGTTGTTTTGTAAAGGAGTTTATGATTTTATTTCTACAGAAGATGAGAACCTGTGGATTGCTTCCCAGCTAATATGGTTTGATCAAGGAAGACCCCCTGAAAAATCTCTGATGGGAAGAGATGGCCATATCAGTTTCAAGGCTGCCAATTATGGTGCTCCAGGCTCAGGACCCCTGTAAGATTTCCAGTGCCCCTCAATCAGCAGGAATTAGTAATGGAAAGCTATGCCCAAATTTTCAAAGTATTATTTATAAATGTTTGCTTCCATTATAAATTGTTAATGGTCATATTCAATTTCTTTCTAAAGAGAAAAAGGGGGATATAATATAGAAATGATTAAAAAAGATTATAGAATTTACTTTAAGAAAAAAGTCAACTGCTAACCTCCAAATGTTTTACATTGATATGGATTTTGGTTTATTGATACAAATTTAAGGTCAATTTTGTTGTGCTTTATGTATATTTCTACACTTCTTTAAGATATGTTCTATAACTCATTTGAAATTATAATGTATAATTAGGAAATTCAGATTAATAGTCATCTATGATAACCAAACTTACAGTCATGTTAGTTACGTTTTTCTTTTTTTCTTTTTAGGTATAAAAAGACATATTTTGGTTAGTGCCAATCAGGCTGTAAATCTCACCACATAATACCACTGCCCAAATAAAACCAAAGGCCTAACCCATCAAAGTCTGTATACGTCTGGGAAAGTCTCTGAATGTGCTAACCTTGCTTTTTGGCTTCTGTACTTCTGCTTTTGGCTATCTGTTCTTGTTAGCTAAATTATGTCAACTCAGAACATGGTTTTTTGTGCATAAAAGCTTAACCTGAAAAAGACTCAGGCCTACAATGGGATTTAAAACACTTGGAAGATAATACATACTTCCTATAGACATAAACCCATTCTGAGCAGTATTCTCTGGTAAATACCCCATAGAGATATAGCTCATATTTGTAGCAGAATATTCCACTTGCACCTTGGCTGGTTGTGAGTGTCCGTGTTAACCACTGTGCATTATACAAATGCACTTCTCTGATGAGGTCTGAGAGCTGCCAGTCATGATGTTGCTACTAGTGAGAACTCCTTACTGCACAAGCAGGTTGATACTGCTGAAGCTTTCTGTCATGATGATCACATCAGATTGAAACATGTTTCTTAGAACATACTGTGATTACTAACGGGTCTCATTATGACATAGTTTGAGCATGCATATTCACACTCCTTGTTGCTCACACTCCTCTCTGTCTCATATCTCCTGCTGATTCCTGTTAATCTCCTCCTCCTTCCACTGAGTCTCCTCCTATTTTCATGCTTTCTTTCACCCAGTGAATTTCATTGAGGCTGTCGGCATTTGAGTAGGTATGGGATAGGACAGACATTTACTGGTAGCTTAACAAAATGCCACTTAACAAAAATGTCTCTTTTCCACTAGTCATGAATTGCCAATATATCCTCAGAGAGGGGCTTTGTGAGCACTTGCTGCAGCTACCGCTAACTGCCTCTAGATTCTCAGGGACGGGTGGTTGTACCTCAGAAGCTCCCCAGCCCATATTGATGGGTCCAATTTTTGCTGATGTGACCTCCGCGTCTGTGAGTTTGTGAAAGTTATTGTCATATCCCTGACATGCAGCGCTGCCCAGCACCCCACTCCATCCTCAAACTTTTGCTTCCTGAACTTTGGGGGGCTGTAATGCTGATGTCCTATTTAGGGCTGAGGGAGCATCTGATAGTCAGTGACTCCCTGTGACCTGTTATGATTGCCTACACTGCCTAACGAATAAATAAACCTCTCAGAATGTTACAGTTCTGACCCAATGCAAAAGGAGAAATCTTGCACTTCACAGAGCAAAGTGAGTGTACAAACAACAATAACAACAGAAAAACTCCAACTGACCAACCAACCAACCAACAAGCATTGATAAATTGAACATTCATTCCAAGAGTGAGACACTGAACTTGCATTTCTTTGGTAGTTTGTATCTAGTACTGCTCTTGTTTGATCAATACCTTCAAGTCTTACCTAACCAGTATACACTAGCCTGATATCCCACATGCTCTGTTTTATTAGTGACAGAATTGTGTCAACTGGAACTGACCATGTGCTTGTGGGGTTCAGGATCAGAGTCATCATGCTGGTACCCCCAAGAGCAGACTGCACTGAGTGACTAAAGGCAGTGGGAATATACACATCCCTCATGACCACTCTGGGATTGTGTTCTTTGATGTTGTGCTGGACAGTTTTATGTCAAGTTGATACAAGCTAAAGTCATCTGAGGGGAGGGCACCTCAACTGAGATATCCTTCAATAAGATCTGACGGTAGGGCAGTTTCAGTTTCTCATTTAATGATTGATGAGGAGGCCCCTGCCCACTGTGGGTGCTGCCATCACTGCCCTGATAGTCCTGGATTCCATAAGAAAGCAGGCTGAGCAAGCCATGGGGATCAGAACCCTCCATGGCCCCTCACCAGGTTCCTGCTCTGTGTAAGTTCCTGTCCTGACTTCCTAGATGATAACAGTCATGTGGACGTGTACGCCAGATAGACCATTTCCCTCCAACTTTCTTTGGTCATGGTGTTTCCTTGCATGGTGACCCTGAGTAAGACAGATGCTTTCATCAGTTCTGCCTCCCAGACACTAGTTTGAGAGCATCCTTCTTGGCTCTTTATCTTCCTTCTCTCACTGTTCCCCAACTGGTCTATTATAGGGTTATCTTTCTGACAAGATACTTTGACCAGAATCTTTGTGTCAGGGCCTGCAACTAGGAGGCCCCAGCTAACACATGACTTGGCTTCTGCATTTCTGTCATGGTGTTTGCACACATGTGGGGGGCTGGGGATGGACTGGAGTGGGTTGCTATGGGGAGTAATTAGAGTGTGGTGTGATGTGTGTGTGTTGGTATGTGTATGGTGAAGTATTTGTGTGTTGTTGTGTGCTATATATGGGTAGACTGGTGTGTGTGTGTGTGTGTGTGTGTGTGTGTGTGTGTGTGTGTGTGTATTCTATGAGGTTAATGTAATGACAGAATAGAATTTTCTTGGTAGCAAGTCCATGGATCATGGTGATTAATGCAGCATGGCTGTGAGGGTGAGTTGAGATGGTGAAGGTTGGGATTTCTTCACTGTGGGCAGCACATGTGATCTCACTCAGCTGACGAGAGGTGGGAGACTAATGGTGGTGATGAAAATAGGGAAGGATGGAAGAGGGAGGAAAGGAGATGATGAGAGACGGGGGCGGGGCAGCAAGCCAGGTGGGCAGAGAGGGGGAGAGGGAGAAATGTGTGCACCAGCCAGATTTAAGGGAAAAATGAGGGGATTTCCAGGCTGTCTACTTCTGATGATGGCAGCTCAGCAGAAAGCTGTACCTCCATTGAGCAACCCTGGCTCCACCCCTTCCTTCTTCACCAAGCAAGCTTTAGAAAGAAAGCCTCTCTGCACTGAATGACTGCCACAGTATGTGGGGCTTCTGGCTGCTCCTCTTCTGGGGTAAGTGTAAAGCTGAATGGGGCAAGGGAAAGACCACTGAGGTATGGGCTGGAAATGGATGGCAGGGAGAAGGCACAGCCTTGGAGGGGTCCACCCCATAGGCCACTGTCCCAGGTCTGGTCCACACAGCAAAGCCCTACCTTGGGAGACCTTTGACAAAATTGCTCAACTCAGGGAAGCCCATCTACCAGGGCAGATCTTCCTAGAGCTGTTCATTTGGTATGTGTGCATTTGTAAGCCATCTGAGTTCTAGTCAGAATGTAGTCCTGAGTGAATGCATGGGGCTCCTGTGTGTGCATTCACCTCCCCCAGGATGATGCAAGGGGCAACAGAAGCCCACACAACAACGACAACCATTCCTTTACCATTGCATAGCGTTTCATCTTCACCAAGCCCTGATCAGCCTCATCTTGCACAGCAGAACCAGGGAGGTAAGGGAGATAACTTTCTGGGCTTGGGCAACAGCTCAGTGTGTGCTTGATGTGCAAGTTGAAGACCTGAGGTATTTTTTTTTTTTTGAGACAGGGTTTCTCTGTGTAGCTTTGAAGCCTATCCTGGAACTCACTCTGTAGATTAGGCTGGCCTTGAACTCATAGAGATCTACCTGCCTTCATCTCCCGTGTGAACTTCAGGCCAGTGAGAGAGCCTGAGAAAAGATGTCTGAGGTCATTCTCTGGTCCATATGAACCTGTACCCTCCAAATGCAATGCAGACACACACACACACACACATACACACACACTGCTCATTCATCCTCATAAATAAGAAATATTTTTAATGGGACTTAGATAATGAGGGAGTAGAATTAGAGTGTAAGATTAGTGCAGCTCTGGTCTTGTTCAAGATACATAAGGGAATTCTAGGTGAGTGAATTCTGAGAAACTGAGCTGTGGCTGGGGTTGTTCAGTGGGGAGTTAGAAGGTCCAGGTCCTGTGCTGGGACCAGACTAGGGGGTGGTGTGGATGGCTGCAGCTTCCCTTTCTGGCCTATGGCCTTTGTTTACTTTAGGCACCGGGGTGTCTCACTATATGATCTTCCACATTTTCTTGCATATATACAAGATTTTTTTTTGTTGGTTGAATTTAAAGATGGGAGATACATATTTTCTGTTTTCAAGATGGGGAAACTGAGTCATGGAGATTTGAAATAACTTTTCTCAGTGCATAAAGTGTTATTGGTGAAGACATAATTAATGCCCCCAAATATTAAAAAAAATGTGTGTATGTGCATGTGCACATGGGTTTACACACACATAACTCCAGAGGTCAGAAGACAGCTCTAGGGGTTGGTTCATGCCTGTTACCTCACTAAGAAAGAGTCTCCTGTGTGTACCAGTCTGGATGGCTTTTGGGCTTCTGAGGATTGTGTGCTCTTTTCCTCAAATCTTGATGTAGGCATGCTGGTATCATACACATGCACTGTGGCTAAATTTACATGCTTTCTAGAAAACTAAAATCAGCTCCTTGTGCTTACATGGTCAGTGTTCTACCCACTGTCTGAATGTCTGTCTAATGTAATGTCTTTTCTTTTTTTAATTGTTTTTTTTTGAAAATCAACACCAAACTTTATGTAAAAAGGCAAAACATTCAGAATAGATAAAAAATAAAACCCACACAGTAATAAAACTTCTCTTTTCTCTAAAATATATGAAACATAAAAAATAATCTAAAGCTTCTCAAGCCAGGTTAGGCTCAGCTACAGATAAAGAAAGGACACTAGGTCTCAGCTAATGCCCATGGATGTACCATGGCCACCACAAATTTCTGCTAAGCAACCCTTCTACAGTCAGACTAGAAGTTTTGTTTCATTTTGTGTGTTGTGTGTGTGTGTTTAAACCACTTTATTCACCCATCATCTTTCAATGAAAAAAAGAATGTTTTTGCTTAAAGTCCACTAATGAGTAAGCACATTCCCTGCTTTTTCTTCTGGGTTTGTGAGACCTCGCTCAGGAGGATATTCTTCAAATCCATCTGTTTGCTGACAAATTTTAGTATATCATTTTTTTCTTACTGCTGAGTAGTACTCCATTGTGTAGATGTACCACAGCTTGTTAATCCATTCCTCAGTTGAGGGGCATCTAGGTTGTTTCCAGGTTCTTGTTATTATGAAGAATGCTGCTATGAACATAGCTGAGCTAATGCTTTTGGAGTGTGAAAGGTGTGTCTTTAGGGTATATGTCTAAGAGTGGTATTGCTGGATCCTAGAGAAGATTGATTCTCTGTTTTCTGAGAAACTGTCATACTGCATTCCAGAGTGGCTGAACATGTTTACACTCCCACCAACAATGGAGGACTATTCCCCTTGCTCTGCATCCTCTCCAGCATAGGCTGCCATTTGTATTTTTGATCTTAGCCATTCTGACAGGTGAAAGGTGGTATTTCAAAGTTTTTTTGATTTGCATTTCTCTGATGGATAAAGATGTTGAACATTTTTTCAAGTGTCTTTCAGCCATTTGTAATTTTTCTGCTGAGAATTCCCTTTTTAGTTCTGAACCCCATTTTTTTTACATCTCACCATTTTGTTTATTATAAAAAGAAAACTAGGTTTATTGGGGGTAATGGACACAGTGGACATAGTTGTCATGATCTCTGCATGGCTACTTCCTGCTGACACAGGGACGGAGATGTTTGCTGGATTCTTCAGCTCATTTTGCTTGTAGAGTTGGAGATCTGAGTCAGAGTCATGAATTTTATTTTCTGGAGCTCGGAAAAAAATTATAAGTTAGTGAGATAACTTTGAGAAGTGATAATATAGTGAGTGACGTACTCTGCTAGTACTGGAGATGGAAAAAGCTGAATCCCATGTTTTGATTGGGTTATTCAGGGTTTTGAGCTCTAGTTTCTTGAGTTCTCTATATATTTTAGAGATCAATCCTCTGTCACTTGTAGGGTTGGTGAAAATCTTTTCACATTCTGTAGGCTGTCATTTTGTTTTAATGACTGTATCCATTGCCTTACAGAAACTTCTCAGTTTCAAGACATCCCACTTATTGTTGTTCTTAGTGTCTGTGCTACTGGTATTATATTTAGGAAGTGGTCACCTGTGCCAATTAATTGGAGGGTTTTTCCTATTTTCTTTTCTATCAAGTTCAGCATAGATAGTTTTATGTTGACGTCTTTGATCTACTTGGATTTGAGTTTTATGCAGGGTGATAGGCTTGGATCTATTTGCATTTTTCTATATACTGCCATCTAAGTATGCCAACACAATTTGTTGAAGATACTATCTTTTTTCATTTTTGACCTCTTTATGAAAAATCAGGTATTCATAGGTGTGTGGGTTAATGTCTGGGTCTTCAATATTATTCCATAGATCTGCAAGTCTGTTTTTATGCCAGTATCAAGCTGTTTTTATTACTGTGGCTCTATAGTATAACTTGAAGTCAGGGATGGTGATGCCTCCTGAGGTTCTTTTGCTGAGCAAAATTGTTTTGGCAATTTTGCCTTTCCTTTTATTTCGAATAAAATCGAGTATTGTTCTTTCAATGTCCATAAAAAATTGTGTTGGGATTTTGATGGGAATTGCATTGAATCTGTTTTCCATACAGTGGAAACTGAAGGAATACTGCCAAACTCTTTTTAAGGGGCCATAATCACCCTGATACCCAAGCCACTCAAAGATGCAACTAAGAAAGAGAAATACAGACCAATATCCTTCATGAACATTGATGCAAAACTACTCAACAAAATTACGGCAAACCGATTACAACAACATATAAAAAAATTTATCCACCACGATCAAGTAGACTTCATCCCAGAAAAGCAGGAATGGTTCAATATATCAAAAACTATAAATGCCATCCATCATATAAACAAATTGAAGGAGAAAACCCACATGATCTTTTCCTTAGATGCTGAAAAAGCCTTTGACAAATTCCAACACTCCCTTATGATAAAAATCCTGGAGATCAGGAATACAGGGAAAATTCCTAAGTATAATAAAGGCAATTTACAAGAAACTGATGGCCAACATCAATCTTAATGGAGAAAAACTCAAAGCAATCCCACTAAAATCAGGAAGTAGAGAAAGTTGTCCCCTCTCCTCTTTTATTTTCAACACAGTTCTTGAAGTTTTAGCCAAAGCCGTAAGAGAACGAAAGGAGATTAAGGGGATACAAATTGGAAAAGAAGAAGTGAAACTATCTCTACTTGCAGATGATATGATTGTATACATAAGTGACCCACTCACAAAATTCTACCAGGGAACTTCTACAGCTGATAAACTTCTTCAGCAATGTAACAGGATACAAAGAAATCAGTAGCTCTCCCATACACTAAAGACAAACAGGTTGAAAAAGAAAGAAGGGAAACATCACCCTTTATAGTAGCTGCAAATAGCATTAAATACCTTGGTGTAACTATAACCAAAGAATTAACATATCTGTTTGACAAAAGCTTTAAATCACTGAAGAGAGAAATTGAAGAGGATATGAGAAAATTGAAAGATCTTCCATGCTCCTGGATAAGTAGGATCAACATAATAAAAAATGACAATCTAATATCTTTCTTTATATTTAATATCTGTCTATGTATGTATGCATGCATGTATGTATGTATATATGTATACAGATATGAGTGTATCTATTTATGTATTTATCCACATATTATCTATGTAATCAATTATCTATTATCTATCTCTATCATATTTTGTATCTATCATATGTATTTTTTATCTATCTCTTTATCATATGTATCTTTCTGTTTAGTGTTCTATCTATCCTCTATTTACCCAGTGATTATATCAGTTGGCAGGGTGTTCTCATAGCATTTATAAATCTGTAGGTTTTTTTCTCCAGCACTGCATAAGCCAACTGTGTTGGTATACACTTAAAATTTCAGACAGACAAATAATAAAATTAGAGAGCTTTTAGAGAGACATTAGACTAGACAGACACCCATTCAGGGAGTTAAAGGGAGAATGATTAAATGTTGGAGGTAATCTTCAGCTACATAGTGAATTTGAGACCAGATGAGGCTATATGAGACTTATCTAAGAAAAAAAACTTATAACTATGACGATTACGCTCACTGTGTTGATGATAATAGTGATAAAGCATTAAGATGATCATAGTAACTACACAGGTGGTGATGATGGTGACCACACAGGTGGTGATGATGGCAGTGACCACACAGGTGGTGATGATGGTGTTGATCACATTGGTGGTGATGATGGCAGTGACCACACAGGTGGTGATGATGGTGTTGACCACACAGGTGGTGATGATGGTG